>JARKHS020011478.1:0-57500 GCA_030143305.2 Amblyomma americanum | reverse complement strand
ATTGATCGAAACCCCAAAACTAAAACGAACCAACACGACTAAGGCGCCCGTGTGCTGTGCGATGTCAGTGCACGTTAAAGATCCCCAGGTGGTCGAAATTCTTCCGGAGCCCTCCACTACGGCACCTCTTCTTCCTTTCTTCTTTCACTCCCCCCTTTAATCCTTCTCTTACGGCGCGGTTCAGGTGTCCAACGATATATGAGACAGATACTGCGCCATTTCCTTTCCCCCAAAAAACAATTATTATATAACCAACACGACACGAAGAAACATTGACGACACCTCGACGCCATTGATATCTCTAGTGTTTCTTCTTTTACAGTTCTTATACTTTGCCGCTGCTTCTAAATTGTTTTTACGAGACTTTTATACACGCAGCCAGTGTAGCGACACGCCTTATTCGCTTTTCATCACTTCGTCTAACTAGAAGTGCGGCGGAATCCGTACCAAATTCTGGTCATTATTTTTTTCCCGCTCAGTAGCAGTCTACTTTGCACACCTTGACCACCCCACGCTCCGCGCTCGGCTGTCGTCGTTATTACGCGGTGTAGTTGATCATGATCAATCTATCCTCTTCATAGCCCTGTAGACTGCAAACGAACCAAAGGGACTGCATTGGAGAAGTAGGATGTGAGAGATGCAGAGTCGAAATTACTCGAAAGCTTCAAAGGTGATGTAAAAATAATTTTGTAATTATTAATGAGGTAGTGCCAAAACAGCTGAAGCGCGATCAGTCTGTTTCTGGTATATCTGCACAAACTTTATACTATGTATCTGTAATCCAACTTCAGAGAGGGAGAACATAGAAAGGCAGGGTACAAAGCAAGATCAGGCCAGTAGTTGACTCACCTACACGGACATTTCATGCATTGTCATTTTGACGTCTCCACCGAAGGCAAGGCTTTGTCTTACACATTGCCTTGCACAATAACAACCTTGTTACAAAATGACAAGTGGGACGATATGCTGCACTCTTTCACGATATAATATAAAACCACCGATGTTCTTGTCAACCGAGACGATCTTTTCATTAGAGTTTCTGCTTTCCAGGAATTCATTTTCGAGGATTCAATTTCTTCCCGTGCGCCTAATGATGTGCGTGCCTGGTCTCCTGTCGGAACTGCCCCATTAGAGAATTCCCGTGGTGTCGCATAGCTTCTTATACAAGACCAAGGGGATCATGCTCCTTCCTGACATTTTCATCAGCCAGGCCTGCTTGGCTGTATTCCATTATTTATTGACACGACCTCGGGGAGCGTTGATTGCTCCGGTCGCATTATAAGCGGCAGCCCGCGGCACTTTTTTGTCTTGTATTCCTCCGGTGAGGATCGTCTTTTTTTATCGTTGGAACAAAACTGCGCGAAAATGTGACAGGTGTTCGTTAGAGCGCTGTCACGAAGAGTCCTCGGTGGCTCCGGCCCCGATCTAAAGCGGAAACGGAGGACAAAATAGCGCGTGTCATAGGAATAAGCCATGCCATGCCATGCCATGCAAGCAGCCGCTTTGCGGACACTGTATTTAATATATCGGGGAACGGCAGTAAAAAGCTGCTTCAAGTGGTCCAAAATTACGCGGAGCAATTTTTTTTTGTCTCGGACTGTTATAGTCATTTTTATCAGGTGTAGTGAAACAAGCAGATATTGGTTATGGGGGTGTAGATTTTAATAAGGAGAAAGCTCTTGATCTGTTACGGCTCAGCAAAAAATTACACCGAAAACCAGCGAAAACATACCGGATGAGTAGACGTGGCACACTGAAAACAGTTTTCCAATAGCATTATAATAATTCACTCAGTCGGCATCACTGAATCTACCCCTGGATCCTCTTGCCCTTGTTGTAACTCCTATTGAATCAAGGCATTTTCCAATGTTCGAACATATCTATACTGCAAGTGTCAGCTTCCAAACCGCTTCATGTTGTAAAGCAAGGAGGAGGAGGAGGAGGAATAAAAGGAAAGGCAGTGAGGTTAACCAGAAGAATATACGGTTTTCTACCCTGAACGAGGGAAGGGGGCGAGGGTATCAAGCAAGCAAGGAATCACAAGGAAGGAATCACAATAAAAATCGGAGCGAGAGCACGCAGGTGGGTAAGATTCCTTTACACAGCAAGAGGACATGTAGGCTGGAAATTGTTAAAGATTCATTTTAACCTCTTTCCATGTGCCCCGTCTACCACGGGTTTCAGTGAAGCCGGGGAGAATTTTTTTTTAAAATAAGGCTTTAGAGACATAATGACAGCTTCGCTGCTATAGCAATGCCAGCTTTTGCGGATGTCAAAAAGGGGTAAATCATACCAACATATTTAGTCATTTTCGACGCTGTTGCCAATTATGGGTTTGCAACTGTCGTTTAATACCTGCTATTCAGTTGATATAATTTCGTAAATGCGATTAACTCTCAGTTCAGTGGATCAGTCAATGTGGCGCTCTTGATGTAACGCCCAGCTACCATATGCACGTCACGTCACGGCCGACGTCTCACGTCGGTTTCTCTCCCCATCTAAGTAGGACCAAATGGCGGCAGCGAGTGTCCAAGGGCTGACAGGGTGTGAAGAGGCCACGGGCACAGATTGATGTGGACTCTTGGGCGCTGCGGCGCCCGTACCAAAGAAGCCTAGTTTTCAAAAAGGCTTCGAGATGTACAAATAGTCTTTAGCCCCAGCACCGAGCATTAACGTCTTTTCGCAATTATAAATGGTGAGAACACGACAATAAGCTACAAATTTCTATTTAAAACTATTCGCCTAACTATAACAGTTCAATAGTTGGCGATTAAATATTTGCTAACCAGCCTATCGATATAGTTCAATCCTTTAACAGTAAAATGCGTTTATAGGAAACCCAACCGCAATACGGGAGACAGGTTGTAAATGGTTCTTTTGCTGGCTCGATAGGGGAGTTCACGACATCAAATCTCCATAAAATCCTGTAATTATGGTTTGAAATCTAGCCGAATTAGAGTAATAGATTCAGCATAGAAAAAGTAAAGACGCGGTAGAACAAATCGGCGGAATCATCTGACACGTTACGCAAAAAAAAGGGAATGAAGAAACCCGAAACAGACAATATTCCAAGCCTTTGTTCTATTGAGAAACGCGTATTTTCCGCGATATATATATAAGTGGGGGTGAAGAGTTCGGATGGATCCGGTACAATATAAACGGAATAGAGTTGACACACGGTGGAAAACGTAACAATATTCAAACGTTTCGGCCAGGGTCTGGCCTTCGTCACAGTGATATGATACAGGCCAAAGACACAGCTTGTATAAGTACACGTAGGTGGTGAGGGAAATATTCCCGTTGGGGGATCGCAGCGGCAAACACCTCAGTGTGAGTCGGAAGTGAAAGAAAAAGAGAAAGTGTTAGTAAGCACAGTGAAGGATGACTGCAATCACAAGTTTGCGAAAGAATTGGTCGTGTGCTCAAATGCACCACAAAAGGCGAACAAGAGAAAAAAATCAGGTAGATGAGAATACAGATGAATACCGTTGCCGATTAAACAACGTCTCATGTGAAAGGCTATGGGGCATGGTGCTGAGACGTGATATCATTTCAGCAATAGGCATTATACTAAAGAAGCAAAGATAGAGCAAAACAGTGGGAAAGAGGACAAAAATGATCAGCGTAAATGAAACACGGCATGACAGTATAGAGTAATGCGGTTAGGACGCAAGGGAAGTAAGCTTCCCGACATTTTCACTCAGACCGCAAGACACAGTATTGAACTTGCTGTGTAAGGAAGGATGCATGAACTTCGCGTTCATGGCGGGTCTTGAAGCCAGATTGCACTAAAGTTAATTGAATTATTTCAAAAGGGTGCTTAGTATCGTTCAGGCATTTAGAGATAGGAAGGTTAGGCACTGTCTTCCAATGAGCTTTATGATAATTGAAACGATATCTGAACGGTGTTTCTGTTTGGCCAGTATAATGAATCTTAGAGATTGAACATTCAAGCATGCGATACGTTGCTTGTATCGCATGAGTAGTTTCCTCGAATTTTCACAATAAAGTCTGATACTGTGCTGGAAGCCATTTCTGATGTCATCTGCGCGCAGACTTTGCAACGCAATCTCTTGCATAGGTGACAGCCGATTGGCTCACTTGTGCTTGTTTTGGAAGAAGTGAGAATGTCACTGAGGTTTTTGCCACGGCGGTAGACAACACGGTGCGCTTGCTGCAAAATGTGCTTTAGTCGATCACTTTGCATGAGGATGAAATGGCGTTTTCTCAAAATGACCGCGACGTTTGGAATCGATGCTGAGTGAGTAAGAACCAGGTAGTTTTGTGATTGACTAGATGATTTTTTTTCTGCTTTTTGGAGTGCCTCGCGGTCAAGAACACCTGCGCGTTCTACAGCATCGTTTATTAGCCGCACTGGGTATTTCCGCTAATGTGGGCGTATCGGAGGTTGGTACATATCCGTTTAAAGCCGACGGCTTGTCCATATGGGATGCTAGTCTTCCTTGCAGGCCTTCAGCGCCGACGACCGGCGCGACCAGTGGCCGAGAATCTTCGTTTCCGTCAGTGGGCGCAGGTCTAGATGCGGCAGTGCACGGCACAGAGACTGTCATTCCGCACTGTAGGCAGGGCATTTCAAAGAAAGTGGGCTATAGTCTCATCACACTCGCAGATGGCACATGCAGGGCTGTCAGCCATACCTATTAAGAAGGAGTAGTGCTTGGTTGAAAGCTACACCAAGCCACAGGCGACACAATAAAGTTGCTTCACGTCGTTGTAGGCCGCATGGAAGCCGAAGCTTCAGATCTGGGTCCAAGGTTTTTAAACGTGAATGCAAGAATTAGCCTGAATTCCACGCGGCAAGCGTGATGTCCCGCGACTGTGGTCTAAGCCTACCCGCTGCGTCGGCTCTCGAGATGGGGATGGACACACAATCACCCTCGTGGTGAGCAGTTCGCGCGGCCTTGTCCGCGCGGTGGTTGCCTTCGATGCCGCTGTGTCCTGGCAGCCATTGATAAACAATATCATGCCCTTTTTTGATGGTTGTGTGGTGGAGCTCTTGGATTTCCGCGACAAGTTGTTCATGGAACCCATGACTAAGAGTAGATTGTAACGCTTGGAGGGCTGCTTTTGAATCAGTGAAAACAGACCATTGCTGGGGTGTCTCTTCACTGAGGTTGGCGAGTAGGAATGAGAGAAATTAATGACCTCATGCGCGTTATTAAAACTAGAGATGAATGATAGAAGTTCTGCTTCACTAGGCTGCCAAATAATAAAAATGTCGCCATTGAATCTCTTATAGTAGAAGGGTTTTAATGGGTGTGTAGCAAGCAACTGGTCTTCTAATGAACTTATAAATATTTTGGCATAGCTGGGACCAGTCCATGTACCCATCGATGTCCCGTTTATCTGAACATAGTGTCTGCTACCAAGTTCAAAGTTGTTAAGTTGTAGTATTAATTTCAAAAGTATAGCTAGCGTGGGGCCATCAACATCAGAACTTAAGTTTTGTTTCTCAAAAAACTGCACAACTGACCGGCAGCCATCGGAGTGAGGAGTGTTGGTATAGAGGGACGCAACATCAAGGGTTACAAGCAAGGCACCATGGGGGATGTTGAGTTCGGCTATTTCGGATAGAAAATGTGCTGTATCCTTTATGAAGGACTGAAATGTAGCAGAAAATTTATTGGTGAGGGTGTCAACGTAGCTTGACAGCCTATCACTTACGGTTCCTATTCCGGAAATGATTGGTCGGCCAGGGCTGTTAGGATTGTGAATTTTGGGCAGTAAGTAAAATCTGCCTGCTGCAGGGCTGTGTGGAATGATTGAATTGTCTGTACTTTTATCGAGGTTATTACCCAGAATGAGATTCGATAGCGTCTCTTCCAAAACAATTTTAAACTTGGCAGTTGGGTCGCAGTCAAGGAGACTGTAATATGAGCTATCTGTAAGCTGCCTTTCGGCTTCAGCGACATAATCAGTTTTGTTCATCACCACGTTGCAACCACCTTGTCTGCGGGATTTATAACAATCTCACTTTGAGACGCTAGTTTTTAAGTGCTGCGGTTTCTTTCCCGGCAAGGTTGCGGCAAATATTCTTATTAGTATTGTATGCTTCCAGTTCATCTTTTTGGATCGCCTTAATGTAGATGTCGAGGCAGTTTTTTCTCTGAGTTTGAGGAGTCCAATGATTATGCAGCGGCAAATTTTTATCACATTTGGGATATTTTGGTCGGTCATGCAAGTACTCCTTAAGTCTCATATTAAGGGCAAAATTTTCTAAGTCTTTAAAGAACTGAAACTCATTGAACCCACCGGACGCGGGGCAGACATTTTTTCGACATGTCACAAGGCACTCTCGTCGTCATGAGACAAGGTGAAGTTTGATAGATTGATAATTGAGCTTTGCAACTGGGATGGCAGTGGCAGCGGAGGCTGGCATTGCGCGGACAGAAAAATTTTGTCGCGCAAAAGCATTCTGGGCTTGATGGCGTTTATCTCGGGCCACTTATGTCTTTGTGCACATCAAGAACAGCGAGTTCTGCGCAAGACAATTTAGAGTTGTTCAGCAACTGCGTTTCTGTATTTGTTAATGACTTTAGGTCTGGTTGGTGTTGATCCAATGCAACACGCGTAAATTCCAAAGCAGCCGTTGCTAAAATGCTTTCTCACTTTGCAGTGTTGCTGCTAGACAGCTTGGATGTTGCTGGTTTTGCATTAATGTGGAGACAACGCGGATCAGTAGAAGATGCTACATAGCTCTTTAAAGTATTAACATGAAGTTATAATAATAATAATAATAATATAGTAATGAGTTTTAGGGAAAAGAAATGGCGCAGTATCTGTCTCATATATCGTTGGACACCTGAACTGCGCCGTAAGGGAAGGGATAAAGGAGGGAGTGAAAGAAGAAAGGAAGAAAGAGGTGCCGTAGTGGAGGGCTCCGGAATAATTTGGACCACCTGGGGATCTTTAGCGTGCACTGACATCGCACAGCACACGGGCGCCTTAGCGTTTAGCCTCCATAAAAACGCGCCGCCGCGGTCGGGTTCGAACCCGGGAACGCCGGATCAGTAGCCGAGCGCCTAACCACTTAGACACCGCGGCGGGTCGAAGTTCCGAACGAATGCGTTTTTCAAACACTTTTCTAATGCGTAGAAATTTGTCCGCGTTAATGGGGCGAGAACTGGTGTTAGGAAGCGAATTTCTTAGTCAACAGGGGGTTTTCCTTACGGTGTTCGGGCGTTTCTTTCGGAGGTTGTAGTTGTCCTCAGCCGGAATATGTTCGACTGGAGTTGAAACGAATGTAACGTCGGTTCTGGAAGCTATTCCACAAGAAGTGAAGGCTCCAGAGCCAGGAGAGTTGCGATCCTTTGGAACACTGTTGGAATGCTGTAGAACGCTCAGGCCTTCTTCACTGCGAAGCACTCCTCAAAGCAGAAAACCAATCATCTAGGCAATCACAAATCAACCTGGTACTTACTCACTCAGCATCGATGCCATACGTCGCGGGCATTTTGAAAAGACACATCAACCTCATGCAAAGTGATCGACTCAAGCACATTTTTCAACAAACGCTCCGTGTTGTCTACCGCTGTGGCAGAAACATCCGTGACATTCTCACTTCTTGCAAAACAAGCACAAGTGTGCCAATCGGCTGTCACCCATGCAAGAAATCGCGTTGCAAAGTCTGCGCGCAGATGACATCAGCAATGGCTTCCAGCACTGCATCAGACTTTATTGAGAAAATTCGAGGCAACTACTCATGCGATAAAAGCAACGTAATCGACATGATTGAATGTCCAATCTGTAAGATTCGATATATTGGCCAAACAGAAACACCATTCAGATATCGTTTCAATAATCATAAAGCTCACTGGAAGCCAGTGCCTGACCTTCCAATCTCTAAACACGTGAACGATAATAAGCACCCTTGTGAAGAAATTCAAGTAACTTTACTGAAATCGGGCTTCAAGACACTCCATGAACACGAAGTTCGTGAATCATTCCTTACACACAAGATCAATATTGTCTCTTGCGGTCTGAATGAAAATGTTGGGACGCTTACTTCTCTTGCGCCATAACCGCATTACTCAATACTGTCATGCCGTGTTTCATTTACGGTGATCATTTTTATCCTCTTTCCCATTGTTTTGCTCTATCTTTTCTTCTTTAGTATAATGCCTATCGCTGAAATGATATCACATCTCAGCACCATACCCCATAGCCTTTCACTTGAGACGTTGTTTAATGAACAATAGAATTCATCTGTGTTCTCATCTACCTGATTTTTTTCTGTTACCCCTTTCTGCTGATTTGAGCACGCGACCATTTCTTTCGCAAAGATGTGATTGCAGTGATCCTTCATGATTCCTTAACCATTTTTGGCTGTGCTTACTAACACTTTCTCTCTTCCACTGCTGACTCGCACTGAGGTGATTGGCGCTGTGATCCGCAAACCGGTATGAATATATATATATATATATATATATATATATATATATATATATATATATATATATATATATATATATATATATATATATATATATATATATATCGGCAAAACAGGCCTTGGGACTCAACCATACATCCGTCAAGCAATCGCCTCATGAAGGTCTGCATCGACAAAACTGTGGAGGACTTAATGGAGTCATAACGAAGAAGCATAATTGTCCGGCTCTCATCCACTACAATCGGGAGGAAGTTTCTAGACATATTAAGAAAATTATCACCCCCGCCGCACGATGCAGAGAACGGATGTGCAACCAAATACCAGAGAGAAAATTTATATTAACCCCATCCAGAAGAATATGCTGCCTGCTTGAAAGAACAGGATAGAAGGCAGATCCAAATATATTCCGGAAAACATTATACATAGGCACTGCCGGAACAGTTAACGGCATTTTTAGTACGGTGGCTGCCAACCCAGGAGGTAGACTAAGAAGCTTGTCGTCGCGCAGAACCTGTCACGTTGGGACTGTCGAGGAAGTAGCCTTAGCCGTCGCCATACTGGCGCATCGTCAGGCAGTCGTATTCTCAAAAACTTAAAAGCATGCAGAAATTGCATCGAGGGGCGGGCCGGTGAGCAGGCCCCCCGAATGTTCAAGGATACAATTCTAAAGAGAGCACTCAGAAGAATTCGCGTTGCCCCGAACACCATTGGGATCGGGGTAACGAATTTTTCCACGAGCTGACACGCGAATCACTACTCCACGCAGTGTAGCATGATGATCATAACAATGACTTGCCATTTTACACATATGCTGAAATCCTGCAGAACCTGCATGTTACAACGGTAAGATCTTCTTAAACTGTAGAAAGAATTAAGCAACGATGAAGAAAAATTATCAGGTAGGATACATACAAATAGTTTGCAGCCTTCCATATCACTACACGCATGGCACCCATAAATTAAGCTGCTGGAAAGTCGGCCCTGTCGAAATAATGCGAATCTGCACCACATGCAATCGGCCTGCCACAGAGACATCTCCTATCCCTTTTACAAAGAGCTGCCGCAAAGACACGCCGCAACGAGAACACCCTGACGCTTAGCAAGAAACACATGTGCAACAGTCCAGAATAATCACACGTGGGCGACAATTATTAACCCAGGCAGACAGACGCGCTGGCTCGGTCCATTTGGGCTTTCGTACTCACCACCATTTTTGTTTAGTAAGCTGTGAAGTGTGCGGCCTTTCTCTCTTTCTCATAATGGTCAATAGACACGTGAAAAACTCGCTTCGTTGCCGCTCTTTCTTTTCATTTTTCCCTATGTTCCCCTCCTCACGTATAAGGTGGAATACTGGGCATCGCGTGGTTAACCTCCCCGCGATTTTCGTACTTATGTATGTCTCTCTCTCTTTCAGTTATAGAACTTGCTTTCGCGACAGAAATGCCACTGTCATCGGAGTCACATTTTTCTTTTCATTTTTTTGACCCAATATAATCTGTCATCGGAGTCTGTCAGTCATAAAACTTCAACATCGGTACTGAGGGCGATCGGTTCAGTCGACCCCACCAGATGGCTATCAATCGGTGCTGAAGGCGACCTCTTTGGCTCGTTCAGTGCACTGTAATTGTAGTTTTGGATTAGAGCGGACCAGCAGGGTATCCCACTTTTGTGAGCGTAAAAGCTTCTGGAGTTCTTCGGGCGGTGGGTCTGCCAGGCAGTCCCAAACATATGTTCTATCGGGGCTATCAGGCCACATTTTGAGCTATTCTGTTTGAATTCGTCGGGATTGATGTGGTGCACTCTTACCTGCTTTGGGAGAGTATTGGTTTAGAGTTGTCTCCATGTAACCTCTTGAGATTTGGTTAGCAAGAAAGGCGCTGTTATCAAAGCGGTGTGTGATGGGCAGCTAGAAACACGGAAATGCCCTTCGTATGGGCACACCGGAGAGATTCTCTTCTCACAGCTGGCGCAATTAACGCTAAGCTCGTATGTCTGCACCCCTATTAAGACGCGTACCAAAAACGGCCCAGGAATGAATTCCATAATGAACGAACATTTGGCACGCACTGCTTTTGAAAAGCTCGAGTGCTAATTCTGGCGCTTCAGCAGCGACGTATTGACCAACGACGACCATTAGCTTGCAGGATGCATTTCGTAGCTCGTTCATCATCATCTTCATATTTTATTTCCATCGTGTGATACCTGAACATACAAAGATAGCAATATTACAGGAGAAGTTGTCGAAGTTAACACACCCAGGGGACCTCCTAAGGGTAAGGAAATCATGCGAAGCCACTCTCGTTGCCCCAAAATGTGCCATAAATAAAATCACCGTTTAATGATGAGCAGCCTCACTTTCTTCCTACTATAGTAGTCTTCTTCACAAAACATCGCGCGCAGCTACCGTGCTCATATTTAGTGAATGTAGGAAGCACTGCAAAAAGGGATTGCTGAGGTGTTTTAGATCTCCTTAGCTTTATCAATCTAGACAAAATCATAGCCAGGCAACACGCGGTCCACTAGTGCTGCATCCTGACAAAATTCATATGAAAGCCTCACGAAGTATATCGACTATATCGTTCAGCAGAAGCAGCATTTGATTGGTGTCACCAAAATTGGCCACCATGCTCTGCTCTTGCCGCCAAGTCACACAGAAATACCTCTTCTACACAAACGTCTTGCATACAATATCTCTCGAAAAACGCGCTCAAGGTCGCATGTATACCGAAGCATGTTCCTCAGGTGCGACGTTTCGGATTAAGCTTCAGAGCCGACGCCGTTGCGATGCCTTGTGACGGTCAGCGGCTCCCCTAGAGTCAGCTCCTGTCTCGTTTCAAACTTTCGCAGAAGCGTCGTGACCAGGAGAAGTATTGAGGGGCGCTGGCGAAATAGGAAAGACGCCCGTTTGTTGTGTGATGTTCTTGCCTGTTAAAAAAAAAACACAAGTGTTCGGAATTATTCAGAAGCACCCTAATACGGCATATCTCATACCATACTGCGCCGTACTATACCCCACAACGAAATTCTGGATCTCTCTTCCTTCACTGCCTCAACCCCTTCCCTAACAGCGCAGTTCGTGTAAACGGAACGCGAAGTTAGACTGTAGTTAAATCATTGCAAACACAAGAAAACCGGAAAAAATGGTTGGGGTGACGCGGGCGCTTCTAACAATTGATGGCTTGTTGCCAGGCATTCAGTAAACAAAAAAGTGTGAACAACGCAAACTCACAACATTTGGTAGCAGTGAAAAGCACCTATAGAAAGATAAATAAAAAATAAAAGATTGTGCCTTTTAACCAAAGCAGGCACTCACGCTGGACATCAGGAAGACAGAAGCCTCGCTAGCACAATAGACATATTTTTCATTTTGCTGACCACGAATGGCACTATTATGGAGCTTCCTACTTGATGTGATCCTTCAGACACCCGGCCATATTCGCCTATGGATAAAAGTGCTCACGAAAGCAGGCTATCAAACATTCCACCCTTCTGGCGTTCTGCAAAATGCTAGAAGGCCTCCGCACTGCAATATTTTCTGCAGAAAGTGCGCAGTTTTTTTAACGCAGGAAGCATCATTCTTATACCAGCCCTTAAACCGATCATCTCGACCAACTGCGCAAAACCCGCGAATATACGAAACGACCCAAGTTCGTTATTTTTCTGAATTTTTCTGAATGGTCTCCTCGCACCCCAGTTCTCCAACAAGGTCCACAGCCAGGATGCGCAAACCAGAGTGGAATACTGCCTCTGTCGGTCGCGGCACCAGGGCTACAAGACCAGTTCGAACGATACGCGCCTAAAAATCGCTACCGCTTGATGTCCTGTATGACAGTAGTTGCTGTACTCCTGAGACGCACTCATAAGATTCAACGTTTGAGAGCCATGAAAACTCAAAAGACCTGCGCGGAATAAATGCAGCTGCAGCGTCGCATTACAAAGGAAGAAAAATCGCCCCCCCCCCTCCCAGAAAAAAAAATGATCGTACTTAGGAGATCAGCAGCTCTCTGAGAAATCCCTGAGGACACTACAGCTTGGGCCGAACTACGCATTTCAACCAGCTTTGAACCCTTTCGACAAGCTGGCTTTGGCGAGGTCAATATCTGCACGGACCCGGACAATATGCATGGTCGTTGTGTGAAAGAGTGTGTTGATGTCGTGGCTATGGCATGTGACCATCACTGATCCAAGTCTCCGACCAAGGGTTTGGCCAACTTCTTGATTTCTTCGAAAACGAGCGCACTTATTTCGGATAAAGAGGGCTTCTTTTTCGTAGTGCCTGGTGACATACTTTTGACAAAAGCTTGCGCAGCCGTTTGAAAGAATTTCCACCATGCTTTCTAAAAAGATAGCCCATGTCGAGCAGAGGACGGTTTCTCTGCTCGAACAAATGTCGTTAGACCGCTTAGCAACGGCAGTCAAGTGTGCAAATGCGTTACATCTAGACATCTTCTTCTCAGTAAAAAACACATAAGCCTGACTTACCGTTCTGTGCGACTGTGTCTGAAGCTGGTTCATGGCAACATGCAATCTCAGGTTTCCAGCTAAGGAGCCTTTTGGTCTTAGCAATCGATGACCGATTCCTAGTTACTAATTCGGAAAAATTGTACAGCATTTAAGAGCATCTAATACGCGGGGGTGCGGGCTTTCAGCATAGTTGTAGAGAATCAGTATTATGATATCCCCCAAGATGCTCCTTTGCAAACGGTACAGGTGCATATGTGATAGTAATGATGAAGCACGGTTCATCAACCATAATGGCACTCCTGTGGATTTCTTTTCGGAATTAGTCTCATTTTGGCTCAGGTCAAAATTTGTTGGTTGGAAAGGTTCGTTTTTCCTGCAAAAATTCGGGATCTTCAATTTAGAATTGCCCAATCATGACTCTCTTCAATTTCTGGACTTATCGCTTCATTTTGGCAATAAGTATGTTTGTTGGGGCTACCACCCTAGATCAACTAAACCATTACTTCACTTTAACTCTGGTCATTCCAAAGTAGTAAAATATGCTATTGTCCCCTCCTGTTTACGCTCTGTTCTTCTTAAGTCGTTCCAGGAAAGATTAGGTACAAGTTTTCTTCAATGAGTCAATAGATTGACTAATTCTCGTTATCCGCTTTCAATAATCAGTATTAGAAGTGAAAAACTTCTGTTGTGGTTCAAGGGCAAGGACACTAAGAGCTCTATGTTGCTGACAATAAGAAGAAGCCCGTCATTCTGCCCTACGTGCACCCTTTTTCACATGGATTGCGAAATGTTGCCAGTCGGCTCGACGTGGGCACAGTGATGTCAGCTCCCATGAAATCATATGGTTTTTGTGCTTTGGTTAGAACAAAAGCAGAAGCATTAAAAAGTGAGCACCGTTGCCACTTTAACCACAAATCTTGGTTTGGGCAGTGCTGAAAGCAGGTAATTTACAAGATACTTCTTTCTTGTGTTAAATACTATGTAGGGCAGACCGGTCGTTGTTTGAATGACCGGCCTGTTTGAACACAGGGTTTTTTTTCACCCCGACAGCACTCAAAAATTTGCCGAAACATTGCAGACATTCTAAATGCCGCAGCCAGTTCTATAAGACTGTTGCACTTGGCAAAGCACATCATCTGCGTAAAAGGGAGATTATTGAGGCATTCCATATCGTGAAAGTGAAAGTGTGTCACTGGCATGTCCATAACCTTGACGAAAAATGAGATTCCGTTTCTTGAGTAAGTTTTTAAGTAGCATTGCACGTGTTTTATGCTTTTTCAGACTAGCTTTTATCCCATATCTTTTTTGTCTCTTCATCTCGTTTTTCATTGCTGCTTATTGTAACGTGCCAAGGGAGACGACGCTTACAGCTACATGGCCGGTGCAGGAAAGAACACAGGTTTATTGAGAGCGCGGCTTATAAAGCCATGAACGCAGCGCGCTGTACACACTGCGCATCACTGATGCGCATCCGCGCTGATATAATCAGTACACGTGTCCGATACATCCTCCCTCGGGCAACACACAAAAGAGACTTAGATACATATACACATTTGCCAAAACTTATGACACTTGCTGAAAATGTTCATCATAATGAAGCTTCTGGGGAGGCCGGACGACACGAGTCGACCTTCTAGTAGCCTGCGTCGGATGGATGCCAGGCGAAGGATCGCCGTCACTTGCTGGTAGCATTGATCCTACGGCTGATTCTAGAGATGACGCCTCGGTGGCTTGCGCTGTTGGTTCAGCTGGTGCTGCAGGCGCCGGCGCACGGGAGCTTTCACAAGGTGGAATCTCCTCGCAGTCGTCATCACTTTCGCCGCTATACTGTTCACCCGTCCTAAGTAGATGTCGGCGGTTTCGCCGCAGAACCCGGTGATCTTGCGTTCGTACCAAATAGGAACGTGGAGCAGTTTCACCAACGACCTTTGCTTTTGGGGACCACGCAGTCGCATCCTGAAGCCTCACCTTCGTGTCTCTGCGCAGTATTGGCAAAGGCTTCCCGGCCCTGGCTTGGTGGTGCTTCCTCACAGGGGTCCGGGACACCCTACCGAAGTCAGGAAGGTTAGAACGAAGTCGCCTTCTTTGCAGCAGCTCACCCGGAGAATGGCCATCTTCCAGTGGTGTTGAGCGATAGGCTAGTAAACCCAGCCAGAAGTCCTCCCTCGCCTCTCGAGTCTTTTTCAGGATGCGCTTTACGATTTGGACACCTTTCTCAGCCAAGCCGTTCGACTGCGGATAACGGGGGCTGGAGGTTACATGGTTGAAGTCGTATGTTTTGGCAAATCTGGCAAATTCATGGCATGAAAACTGGGGTCCGTTATCCGTGCAAACTTCTACAGGTACGCCGTACCTGGCGAACATGGCGCTAAGGGCTGCGATCGTAGTTGCTGCAGTTGTGTCGTCAAGTTTCTCAACCTCAGGGAAATTTGAAAAGGCGTCAAAAGCAACCACGTACGAATTTCCAGCATAAGAAAAGATATCTACGCCGACCCTATACCAAGGACATTTTGGAACTGGCCGCATTAAAAGTGGTTCATGTGGTTGCCTGTACGCGTACTTTCGGCAGGTTGCGCAGCTTTCTACTAGCGCAGCTATTTCGCCGTTCAGACCGGGCCAAAATACAAGAGTTCGGGCCCTCTCTTTGCACTTGTGCAACCCGAGGTGGCCAGCATGTATTCTGTTCAGGATTCTTCGTCGCATACTCTTCGGTATTACAACTTTCGAGCCCTTCAGCACTATTCCATTAACGACTGACAGCTCTTTCGCAAAAGGCTTAAGTTCCCCGTTCACCGGCTGCCCGCTTGTTAAGCTCTTCCTCACGGCCTGTAGGTATACGTCACGAGACGTTTCTTGCTGCAGTAACCGCTGCGTTTCGGAAGTGACCATGTAGCCCAAGGACTGTACCGCATGGATCTCCACGTCGTCGGTGGTATCACAAGTAGTGCCAACTTGAGCTTTGCCCTGGTCAGCCGTTGAGCGTGACAACATGTCAGCGAGAACCAGCTGTTTCCCGGGAATGTACTGCAAGACAAAGTTGTATTTTAGTAGCCGCAAAAAGAATCTTTGCACTCGCGGTGGCATGTCGGCGATTTCCTTTTGCGCGATCGCTATAAGCGGCTTATGGTCTGTTTCGATAAGCACTTTTCTTCCGTACACCAACTCGTGAAACCTGTCACAGCCAAAACAAATTTCGAGTGCCTCCTTTTCAATTTGTGCATAGCTTTGCTCGGCTCGGGTTAATACACGAGATGCATACGCTACCGGTCGCCAATCACCATTGTAGCCTTGCAGTAATGCTGCACCGACACCTTCCTTTGATGCGTCGCACGTTATCTTCGTTTCCCGTTGCGGATCGAAGATTGCAAGCAGGGGGGCGGTAGTCAAAACTTGCGTCAAGATTTGCCACTCTTTCGCGTGGTTTTCTGTCCATTGGAACTCTGCGCGGGACTTGATAAGCTCTCGTAAAAGCGTCGTTCGCTCGGACAACCGTGGCACGAATTTGCTGAAATAGTTCAGCACTCCCAGCATCCGCTGGACGTCAGTCTTGGACGTCGGTGTCGGCATGTTCGCCAGGCTTTCGATAAGCTTTGGGTCAGGCGATATGCCCGTTCGGCTTATGACGTCACTAAGAAATTTGACTGATTTCACACCGAACTTGCATTTCTGCGTGTTGAAAGTCAACCCTGCTTTCTCGGCAGCCTTAAGCACTTCCGTCAACCGTTCATCGTGTTCTTTTTTACTGGCACCCCAAACTAAAATGTCGTCAATGTATACCAGCACCCCAGGTAGGCCCTCGAATACTTGACTCATAGTTTGTTTAAATACCTCCGGTGCGGACGAAATGCCGAAGGGCAGACGCAAAAAACGTATCTCCCACACGGTGAAGAGAAAGTGCAGATCTTGGATGTGCGCTCGTCAAGCGGTATCTGATGATAGCCGGAGTTCGCGTCAAGACAGCTGAAGTACGTGGCATTGGTTAAACGGGCTTCCAAATCTTCGCGCCTAGGAAGCGGGAAATGCTGCCGCTTTATGTACTTGTTAACAGCTCTGGGGTCCATGCACACCCGTAGCGTGCCATCTTTCTTTTTTGCCAGAACTAACGGACTGGCCCAGTCGGTAGGCTCGGTCACTTTAGCAATTATGCCAGCATGTACCATTCTTTCAAGTTCCTTCTTTAGAGGTTCTTCCAGTGCCAAAGGGACTCGTCGAGCTGGTTGCACGACTGGCACCGCTTCAGGTTGCAGGACCATGCTGTATGCCTGCTGCAAACAACCTAGGTCCTCGAAGAAATGCCTGAATTTCTTGAGAAGTCCGTCGTTGGAAATCTTGTCTGTGGCGTCTACTTTACGCTGGACCAGCCCCAAAGCCTCACTAGCTTCCAGCCCGAGTATGGCCTGACGGCCATTTTTCACAACAAAAAATGTGACCGTAGCAGAAGTATTACGAAGCCTTACTTCCTGCATAGCACGCTATGGTACCGCCGTTATACGCCCTTAGCACCGAATTTGTTGGCTTCAACTCTTCAGCTCCCCTCAGTTGGCGGTAAATTCACATGGGGAACAGGCTTGCTTGCGACCCCGTGTCCATTTTAAAGCTTATCTCGCGATTGCGAACTTGGGATTTAACCATCCAATCCCTTTCCCGAATGGATGTCGTGATCTCGAGAATGTCGAAGTCCTCGTCTTGCTGTCTTTTGACTTCGCTGACTACCGCTGACGCGCAACTACTTGCAAAGTGGTTCAGCTTGTGGCACAAACGACCCCTCTTTCCAAACGCTGGGCATTTCTTCGGTTTATGCCAGCGGTTGCACTTACGACAGTGAAATTGTTCTTTTTCTTGCTTCCACTCTTTTGGGGGCGGCGCCTTGCGCCTCGATACGGCGTCGACTCTGTCTTCCCCACTACGCCATACTTCATTTCGCTGCGCTGCCGTCTCCGCTGCTTTACACATTTCCTCTGCTTTTTGCAAAGTCAGTTGGCTGTCCGGAAGCATTTTCTCTCGTAGTCTAGAATCATTTGTGCCAAATACGATCTGGTCCCGTATCATGGATTTTTGCAAAACGCCAAAATTACACTGCGCTGCTTTGTTTTTCAGGTCACGAACACATTTTTCAAATGGTTCACCCTCCGCTTGCTTTCTTGAGCGGAATACATATTTTTCGTGCACTTCATTGCTCACTTCGGCACAATATGCATCAAAATTTCTCACCACTCTACTGTAGTCGATCTTGTCTTCACCCAGCGCGAATTGGAAGCTGTTGAAGACGTCCAGCGCGTTGTCATCCGCCATGCTCAGCAGGAGGGCCGCTTTCAATGCTTCCGTTTTCGGCTGGTCCTTTGCCGCTGTTGCCTGCAGAAATAACTCAAATTTCTGCTTAAAACGCTTCCAGTTTTCCGTGACGTTACCCGTCAGCCGCAATGGCTGTGGTGCCTTTAGCAGGTTCATAACGTGTTCTTCGCGGGTACGATTCCCCTCAGGCGTCGACAGGCAGCGGAGCAACTTCTGACACCATGAATCGTGCCAAGGGAGACGACGCTTACTGCTGGGAGATTATTGAGGCATTCCATATCGTGAAAGTGGAAGTGTGTCACTGGCATGTCCATAACCTAGACGAAAAATGAGATTCCGTTTCTTGAGTAAGTTTTTAAGTAGCATTGCACGTGTTTTATGCTTTTTCAGACTAGCTTTTATCCCATATCTTTTTTGTCTCTCCATCTCGTTTTTCATTGCTGCTTATGCTTCCCTCCTTCTTCCTTCTCCTATCTTTATTTTTTTCAGAGATATATCCCATTAATTCCAGCTAATAAAAATTCAGTTGTTAGAAAGCGGTCGTGTCGTGTCTCTGCCGCCGTCTGTCTC
Organism: Amblyomma americanum; assembly: GCA_030143305.2. Taxonomy (NCBI): domain Eukaryota; kingdom Metazoa; phylum Arthropoda; class Arachnida; order Ixodida; family Ixodidae; genus Amblyomma; species Amblyomma americanum. Next base: position 38,761 of record JARKHS020011478.1, on the reverse strand, counting down.
CTCGTTTTTTTTTCGCGCTATATGTTGAAAAATGCAAATGCTCCCCCTCGACCAGTTTAGCATACCTGTGCAAAACAACAGAACACAGTTGCCGTCCTTGCCCTGGCCAGCGTAAAATCCTGGACCTGGATTTTGTCGCCATTGTGATAAGAAGGCCCTGAGTGGTCGAGAGGGTTGTGACTTCAGAGACAACCAATTTTCCTTAAAAGCAAATTCGGCTGCTCAAGTGCTACAATCGAAACTCAGTCGCTAAAGTCACGAGCCGAGCACGCTACGTCTACAGCGTCAAGTAACGCTGTCGCATAACACGTTTAAGGCATAATTAAGCCTCTCCTCAAATTTTTTATAGCAATGGCCAGCAGATGTAGTGAGTAGTGCGTTGAATGCAGTATTCTATAGAACCAGAGCTTGGTTTTTAAGAATTGCTTATGAGGAATCATACGGCGCAGTAAATTATTCTCTGTCTGTGCACGCTTCAGCCGCACCGCGGGGAAAAAGGTGGCGGTGGGGACTAGACAGAGGAAGAGGTTCCGCAGTGGAGGGCTCCGAATTAAATGTTGGCAACTTGCGGTTCTTTGGCGTGCGCTGGCACCACAATCTGAAAAGTGAACAACTTCATAAATAAAACATCACTAACGTGCAGTCTGTATCGTCTGCTTCCTCCCGGCACACCTTGGTTGCTCCAAACTCCCGAATCAGAAAATTATTCAACTCTGTTCTTTGCATGTTACTAACCCTAGATGTGGCTTGCGTCAAAGGGCACCTAGAAGCAAGTGTGCGAAACCTTCTAGTTTGGGATACCTTGGATTGTACTAATTTTGGGATAACTAGCGAAATATTCTGGGCGAATTTTGAATTCCCTGTTCTCAGGGGAATATTTTCTGCACATAAAAATAGATTTGAGTATGAGATACACTAGCACAATGAAAATAAAGCTATGCTTTCATAATTCTCAAGACAGAAATAAGTCGATTTCGTATGGATTATAGGACTCAAAGATATAAGTAAGTTGGCTACGGCTAACAAAGTGCTGCAATGTGTACAGTTATTGAGTTTTACGAAAAAAAAAACTTTATTCACGGCTAATTAAGGTGAATCGAATAGTCTTAAGAATGCGAGGAGGGAAAAGCACTCGTTTTATTTGGGAAATCTTGAAGCGCGTCATGGCATATGGTCTGTTTCGGTCAGCTCCTAATCAGAGACGGGGATCTCCATTCTAATTCCCTTTCTACCCCGATTTCATTCTATTGATCTTGAGGCGATACCATCAACCAGTCTTGCGGCCCCTTCCGCTTCCTTTACGATTTCTTATTACATAATAGCTTCATGCGGAAGATACTCGGCGACGCCTAGCACTGTTAAAAAGTTTACTTCAAGAACTACTTCAACTATTTTAATAGACACGCGCTCACCTTCACCTTTATATGGCAAGCCGCCCTGCCTACTTTCTTTTATGTCTTGCGTATTCTTCTTCATTTTATGTTTACAGTTTTCTATCTTTGAGGCGATGGTCTTTTGTCTTCTCTTTGCCAGATCTTGCCGCCTTAGCTGCTCAGAATACGCGCACTTCATCAACATATTATTTCAGATCTTTATCCTAATCTTGTGACAGTCTCATCTTTTTTCCTTTTGTTCTCCCTTTTATCGCTAGTGCCACTTAACCTTCTCACCTTACCGCTAGAGCCACGCCTTCAGTTGTAAACGATCCTCCCCTTCCCTCCTTTACCGGCTGTTCTTTGTTCTGAGCGGAAGGCTAGTCTGTGGTGCTGATATTGCCAGCTTTTGCCGCTTCTTTTATTTGGTCGTGGACTCTGTCGAAGAGCATTGTTTCTCCCGGTAAGTTATGGATCCAGGTCACGCAGCTCTCCCCAGAGCAGGCGCTACCTGGAAAAGGGAGCGGCCCCTCATCAGCGTGCGGCGAAGGTAAGCGGCGCCTTCGTTTACTGAGAAGCTGTTTGTGACACCCGCATAACGTTATTTCACGCTTCGTTAAGACACCTGGAGAAACGCCGGCTGTAGAAGTCCCACGAATTAAACCTGTCGGCGTCGATGCGCATGCCAGCTTAGATGTAGAGCTAACATAAGTGTGTGGAGCATGTGCCAGCTTGCAGAAGTAAAACCGAAACCTGCCTGAATGCGCAAATCGTCTGAGTAAGGCCGCTGCGTGGTGCCTGAAATGTGCTTCTGTACGCGCTAAGAGACTTGATAAGCTCGAGAAATGTCCCTTCCTAAGCATTGTGCAAGGAGGTGTTTTGAGTGTCAGCGAGCTGTAAAGAGAGGACATTTTTCTACAAACCGCGAATTAACCTCAGTTTAAGTGAGCTCAGCCGGCCTTTCTGCACTAAATTCAGATATGGGCCTTCGAAGAAAAAAAAAACGCCTGATATAATAGACTGCATTCATTGCAGGGGAGTTGGAATTGAATAGAATTGAACAGAGGAATATAAGCAGTCGACAAAAACAAGAAGGCGGCGTCTATAAAAACCGATAATTGTAATGACAATACATGCGTCTTGCACAGGGGCGGCTTTCAAGATGATAAGAGCTAAGGGGGCGTTAACAACTGTGCACAAAGCGCTCTTCCTCTCCTTGCTCCATGGCTTGAAGCCTGTTCCTCATGGAAGTGAAAACCGCCAAACATTTCCAGCTTCCGCGTCGCAATAACCTGCTTCAAGCCGCCGATACGAGTCGAAACAGGTATTAGCACCGTGGCGAAAAGAATTGTTTTGCAGTTTTTGTTTGCATGTGGAACAGGCTTTATTAGCTGTTCCGTGTGTGTATCCATGGCAACTAAAGAGGGAGGCGCCCGCGTGTATTCCTGCCGTAGTCTACTGCGTTTTATAATCGTGCACATAACTACAGGTTCCTCTTGTCCTATGAGGAAGTTAGCCCAAGATAATGGCGGCCCCACCTAACTTGTACATATTACCGTTTGCCTTCGTGTTGCAGGTATAATTATTGCCATGCTTAGTATTCTGCCCAGAAGCGCCTAACGTTCTGTGTTTTTTTAGCGAACGATGTAAACCCGATGTAAAACTACGAATGAATGACAAACCAAGGACATCTACTTAAGGATACGGTATGATATTAATTTTTTTTTTATCTACTGCCTCTTGCTGCGATAAATTGCTGCCTCTCTCTTTCGCACTTTAACCGGAGAAGCAGCGGCTAATCACGAGAATCGATCGAATTTCCTAATTTTCTGAACGAGGCTTAGCAGCGTTGTTCAAACAAGGGTTGCTCTAATTAGGAGCAGACTACTAATAGGTGAGTTTGGCTCGTCGTTGACTTTGCTAATTAGGCCGCGCCACTGCCTCTAGTTTCCATCACCTCCCTTCACCTCCGCCGCCTCAACTCCATCAGCAATCTGTATGGTTTGCCTAAGGAGGCGCCACACGTACGACAAGCGGTGAAAGTCTGCTTCAGCGCTGGCTGAGAGCGTCTTGCACGTCGGGTAATGAAAATACTTTCACTATGAGGTTCCCGTTTGTGCGCTTTGAGGAAGCGCCTGCCGCAAGCGTGAACTGCACTCACGATTTAAGCGCTTCTGAGAACTGAATGCGTTTGATGCAAGTTGCGCGGTTCGGCGCAGAATAAATGTGGCTTTTTTAGAAATGACCATGGAAGCTGCTTGAGATAAGTAATAAGAAGACTGCGTGTATTCAGCAACGTGTTTGAACGTGTCCGCATCAAAAACCTGCAGTCAAACAGAAAATTGCAATTTCTCCTCATTTCATCAAATAAAATCACTTGGAGATAATGGCGTTCAAAAATAGGACTAAAAATAGTTGGCACAGACTAGTGCCTTTGGGCACCTTTATTTAAAATAATAAAGTGAAGAGAGATATTTTTAATTAGGGCTCATTGGTAACAATTATGAAGTGAAAGTTGTCTGAAGATTGAAGCTGTGCTTACGGACAAATAGAATAAGGGCTGATGTGTTTGCGACTAGAATCTCTCCTGCGACATGTGCGTGGTCTTCGCAACACAATTGGTGACTGGTACCATTCCCTTTCCTAGGTCGATCATTTAGTGCTTAGAGCTCCTTTCTAACTGTATTGTATTGACGTCTAGTGTGAAAGAATTTGCAAGGAAAACATAAACAGGTATCGTGCGCATCTGCTCTACTTGGCGGGTCCCTCGCAACTGGAACAATGATCAGGTTGCTGCCACAGTTTTGTTCACAATTTACCCTTTTCTGCTGTGAACGAATTCCCATTAATCCAGTGATCCTGAGCGTGTTTTTTGTCGAAGAAAAAGCATTGGGAAGGTTCAGGGAGAGTTTATGCATGCTTGCTACAAATTGTGTCCCGATGGAGACCAGTATGAAAGACTGGTAGTCATTACGACTGAAGCAGCCTCATATATCAAAGTTTTGCTCCGGAGACTGAAATATATGATTCCTTACATAAAGCAAGTCATTCACATTCCTCACGGTCGGTGCGCCGTCTTGATGGATTTCAGTCCGAAATCTCTCTGTGCCCTCGAAATCTGCGAAGGCGAGCTCTCTGGTACGAACCTTTCCTTTCCGCCTGAACCGGTGCACATCCGATCGGGCGCATTTCTAAGAGCAGGAAAGTATTATGCAGAACATTACGGCAAGGCTGCAGACTTCGTAACGAAATTGAAAGCGACATCTGCTGCCGAAAAGCTGCTGCAAAAAACTGGAACGAGCGACGCTCTCCGATGCGAAATATACAGTGCGTTGAAGAATTAATTTATTTCGCGCGTGTCTGCAAACCTGCACATCCCGAAGCTCGATCTAGAGGCGCTGTTGAAGTTCTGCATTCCGTTCTAGAGAAGTTGCATGGCACTGCGGAGATATACTTCACTTCAGAAAAATGAGCCGCTTGATGTAGCCTTGACAAAAAGATGCCGCCACCGTCTGGAAGACGTTGAAGTAACGAGCGTTTGCTGTTTGGTCTTGTAGAATTGATATGAATGAATAAATTACCATTACTGGCGGGCAACTTGGATTTATAAGTGACGTCAACAATAAATCACCAATTGGGCTGCTATATCGATTTACTATGGACTTTGAAAATTTCACGCCGAAGGGATGTGGTAACAGACCCGAATAAATCGAGAAACGTGATGCGTAAGAGCTAACGCTGTTAAAATGCGGGCATAAACTCGATTCGTTTAGCTACATATCAACTATTACCTTGGATGTACGACGACCACTCATTATGTGTTTATCATTTGCGTAGAAATGGGGTGATTGTTATCTGACATGAGGGTATGTTAACGACGGTACACACAACTTCAACAAAGATAATCTGTACGTTCTTGACCGTTTCCTGCAACCAAAGAAAGTAAAAGATGCGTTCAATTTTGAAGCTCCACCAAAAAATACCGTACTGTTTCAACTATCAACGCACAAGGATAAATAAAAGCGCTTTGACGGCATTCACACATGCGGGTTCTGCCCTGAATTTTCTCTCCTAATTTCAGTAGCATTCTCGTCCCGCTAATGTAAACTCTAGTGACATAAGTATACTTGGAAAGAGCTTTGCACTGAACTGCACTGCACGGAGTGCTTGTGCGGTTATCAGGCAAAAAGTGACTAATCTCACGCTTTTCCTTACCTTATTCTAGACCAGTGTGACGAACTTTTCCATTCGATATTGGTATTTGTATTCACATAAAAAGTGATCATTTCATGCCTGGCCAGATGTCTCAGGTATAAAAAAATGGGTCGTAGACCATCCGAATTCGTTAGAATTCCAAGAAAAAGTATAACAGTCCCTGACGAAGGGAAAATAAAAAATGATGTTCCAAAACCCGTGCGGGGTCATTGTTCACAAAGGGGCTTCTTTAAGGAGAAGGTATGAAATCCAAAATGCGCAGAATACAACAAAATGATCGCATGCAGATGGCTGGCATCGCCCCTTCCTTCCTGTTCTCAGTATCAGGCGTCGTTTGTTTGAGTGATGACCGGAGGAAAAGGAGTGTTGTGAAGTTCCCGTCTTTGGATAAAATGTCAGCATTATCCCAGTCGATATCATGCGTGTGCAAATGCACGTGCTGAGCAATTGTACTGGAAACCAGTCAGTTGTTTTGGAAATCGTGCTGATGCTCTTTTTTTTTCTCCAGGTGAATTATTCTTTTTCTAATATGTAGATTGATTTTTTAGGGTTTAACGTAACAAAGCGACTCAGACTATGAGGGACGTCGTAGTGAATGGATCCGGAAATTTCCGGAAATTTGGGGTTCTTTGAAATGCTTCCTACGCCACACCGCCTACCAAGCTCTGGCTTTTGATATCACTAGACTCCTGTCATCTGCTCAGGAAAAAGGCCACCGTATAGCGTTCCACTGCATCCACTGGACTTTGCGGACTCAATGGAAAAGAGACTACCGACGCTGAAGCAAGGAGCTCTTTCAGCAGTGGCCTCTGCAAAGCTGTGCCCTTCTTTAGAACGGACTCCACTTGTCTCCTTTCGGGATCTATGAGCAGTGCGACGGCTAGATACTGGGCCCTGCCAGACACTCGACACGTCCGCCTTAAACAGCTAGATCCGGCGGTGACTTTTTCTTTTCCTCGCGGAATACCACGACCCATTGCATTCATAATACGTAGGTTACGTACAAACGTCACTTTCACGCGCAAGTACTTGCACTTAATTGGACAAGCGGACTCCCCAGGCTTTACCACATGCGGCGTGCTAGAGACTGTACAGCTTGTTTTAGTGGCGTGCCCAGCATATGCACGAGAAAGACTCATGCTATAGCACCTGCTTTGATGTGTCGTGACACCAGGCCCCTCTCGGAGGATTTGATCCTCGGCGCTTGGCCAGATAGTTCGAAAACTATACAGGCAATGCGAGCGCTGTCACGCTTTTTAAGCGCCACAGGACTTGCCTTGAGTTTGGGATGTAAGAAAATGTGCCTTGTTTTTTTGTCTTTTTTTTAATCTGCCTCCTCCCATCATCATCAGCCCCCATCGTGACCCTCTTTTTTCTCCTCTTTATGTGCCCCAGTTCAGAGTAGTAGGACTGATATTCATTTTTCCGGCCAACCTATCTGCCTTTCCCTTTAATAAACCTTCTCTCTCGTGGCAATAAACTCAAATTAGATTGGCTGCACATTGCACATTGGCTGCACATCTGGCATAGGGCCTCCACTTTTACGAACATATTTTGAAGTGTGCTGGATGGAACGTGTCCAGTGCGCAGGTTATACTCCGGAAAATTAATGGACAAAGCTTCTACTACACCGCGTAGATAAGGAATGTCAGGAGTGGCGGTGACGAGCTTACGATTGCATCTTGTAAACCAGCGAAACTCGAAGCCAAACAGGAATGGGACAAAACGCAGCGCTGATGGCTTCGAGTCGTTGCGCTGGTTTACAAGAACCATGTCTGACCAACTCGCCCACCAGTTCATGTTGTAGAGCTTACGATTGGTTGCCCTCGGTTGCAGACTCCGTTTTTGATTTCTTTCCACAAAGTGGTCGGGATAGCCATTAGCAGACAGCTCTCGGCGTACGATATTTACTTCTGCTTGCAATTTGTCTTCTTTGCAGGTCCACGTCGCATGCTTCAGCAACGGCGACACAATAGTTATTGTATGGGCAACAGGGTGCTTTTTAATAGTGTAAGTGTTTTGCTGGTGTGCATTGGTTTCTTTTTAAATAGAAAGATTGTCCACCGCCCTTGCGTTATCCCGAAACATAGAGGAACGGTAGATGCCCGTGTTGTCCTTGCACGGCCGTGAACTGCAGTCTTGGCTTTACTGCATTAAATTCTTGCAGCAACCGAGAGGCATCTTCTTTGAGCAGGATTTGTAATCAGTCATCCTCGTTGCGGTAAATAACATTAGGTTACGGTGCGAAATATGGTAAATTCCACTCCTTGTGCTCTTGTTACAATTTCGGCGGTAGTTAGTGATTTAGACGCCCATGGCAGTATCATGTGTGTGCGACGAGAGCACGGTGGAGTACGTAAAATACGTATTGCTTACATAGAACCGGACTAAAGTACAGATGTCGGGGGCGTCAAACGGCGTACGGTAAGAGAGAGCGGTGTTCCTCTGTAAAAGTTCTTCGGACGTATAAACGGCCAGATTGACCTACACAGTGATGAAAAATGACGAGGCATCGAAGGACACCATAACATCTGCGTTAAGTTGTACGTTGTGTATATTTTCAGCAAAGTCGCAGCAATTTGCGTCAAATGTAGCCGTCTTTTCAGCCAAAAAAGTAAGCTAGAATGCAAAGGTGTAAAATGCTGCATGAAAGGAGAGTAAAATGAAAGTAAAAGTAAAGGAAAGTAAAGGAAAGTAAAATGCTGCATGAAAGCGGAAAGTGGAGAACAAAAGATATATCAAGAAGGAAATACCTCCACCATGCATTAAAAATACTGGAGGCACCGTGTCTCTATCTTCAATAGCCGCGTCGGAATTTATTTAAAATAGACAAAGTTACGTCTGTTATGGCAGTAATTGAGTTACAGGCGCATACTGTGGTACGCAGATTTATATTCAATTGCTCTGTTGGGAAGACTGCTGCGACGGGGACACTGGCTCCGATGCGTAGCTCTGCAAAATGTTTTCTTGCAGCTCCATTGCTCGTACCTCTGTCAGAATGGAAGTGAAAGTCGCCTGAATGATGAAACTTAGCTCAATATGAGTACGTTTTCTATCGTATCAACTGCGCACAAAGGCGACAACGCCACTAGGCGGCAATGAAGTCTTGCCATATCTGATGGAAGACCGCACAGGATTCGTTATCTGTTTCATTCTGGTCATTTGTTACCCCGCCTTGGCGAGTAATACCATAAGGTTAAGGCGCCTGTCTTGTAGGTTATCAGATTTGATTGTTAGGGACGCATGGTCAGCGATAGTGATTGCCAATTCTTGATCGCTTCATCTAATTTCATTAATGCTATAGTTTTTGTTTAGAAGCGCACGAGCCATTTTAAGCAGTAAAAAACCCAGCTCTGAGAGTTTCGCCCTAAAAATAGGAGCAACCACGCCTACGCAACGTAAATCACAAATGCAATGCATGTAATGCAATAAGAGAGCAACATTCCGTACGCCAGGTGCGTTTGAACAACCCTTGGGCGAATGGAACGAATTAGATTAAAATACCAGCAAGCGACCATCTCTTATCCGGCGATTCAATGATAGAAGAATAAATATAACAAATAGAACAAGTGCTCCAAATTCGCTCATTTATGTGCGCCAAACTGGATTAATTTTCATGCACAAGAATCGTCTCGGTTATGGCGGGAGGCAGGAAGCGTCAGAACAGTAGGCCTTGGCATTGCTTGAATAATCTTTCGTCCTTTTTCTTCTCCTTCAGGTTCATCTTCTTCATAACCTATTTAGACCCTTCTTTTAAAAATTTTCTTCGCGACTATTCTTTATGTATGCATGAGCGTCCTCCCGTTTCTTTGCCTTTCTAACACGTTATCTTTCCCAGTACTTTTTGTCGGGCACTCGTCGAGCCTCAGTAGAACCTGCTTCTGTATTTGATGAGGGTAGTGGTGGCCTCGATGGTATTCTTTTACGTGGCTGCTTTTCCTCTCTAAGGCATCTCGACTCCACGCGTTCATTTATGCGCTGAATTCCATCTTCTAGAATTTTCTTACCGTCCAAACAGTTAGACGTATAGCCTCGCAATGGAAGCGCTGGCATGGCAGCGGCTTGTTTTAATTCAAAGAAAAGATGGAAGCTGCATCAAGTAATTATATTACGAATCATTTTAAGAAGAATAGAGCCCTCGGTGGAATTTCGTTCTTCACTTTATTATTTTCCTTGTTTTGCTCAAGAAATTGCCTTTTTTTAACTTGAGAAGGATGGAGGGCAAAATTTCATACTATGCCATCTCCTGGCTTCCAGGAGGCCTACATGCCTGCCGGTACGTAGACTGTCTACAAAATTTCCTAGGGCAAATGGGCAGCTTACGGTAAACAGCGGCAAGCACATGACACAGTCATCGCAACTCAATAGAAAAAAAAAGAAATAGTGACGACATTCATCCTTATGCGGGATGCATGACAGTGAGAGCGCTAAGCTCCCCAACCCAATGCGCGAAAAAACAACTTGAACATTTTCTTCAGCATGTAATTTGGGTGTTCAGTGGGTCTGTCAGCTGACGTGATGTTGGTTTATGGGGGTTAACGTCCCAGAGCGACTCAGGCTACGAGAGACGCCGTAGTGAAGGGCTCCGGAAATTTCGACCACCTGGGATTCATTAACTTGCACTGACATCGCACAGTACACACAGGCCCCTAGAATTTCGCCTCCATCGAAATTCGACCGCCGCGGCCGGGATCGAACCCGCGTCTTTCCGGCCAGCAGCCGAGCGCCCTAACCACTCAGCCACCGCGGCGGCTCTGAGTTGATGTTGTTGTTACGTTACTGAAGCTATGGCCTTAATAATATGTGTTGGTGAGGGCGCGATTCCCACGTCGAATAGGAATATCTGGAGCCAATCTTCGCGCAATCACCGTAGAAGAGGTCGTGAAGGGAGTGCATCTATAAACTTCCAAATTTTCACAAAGCACATCATCCGCAAAAAAACTAAGGACTTAGAAGGAGATTAAAAAAGCACTACTTACAACTTAATATTTATTGTCGAGTCTCTGCTCTGTAACGCAGTCGAATAAAAGGGTCATAGCTCTTTGAATAGGCTCTTGAGGCTCTTTAGTTCATACAAACAAGTCCACATTCATACTCTTCAAAGTGCATTGTTCTAAACGCAGTATATATGTCGACGTCCACGCCTTGCTATGACACTGCGTACTCGAAACTAAAACATGAAGTTTGATTTGAAAAGCTATGCGGTGATGGAAGTACCATTGAAACACTTAAGAAGAACACGACCGATCTTCTCGTTCTATCTTTGCCCTTTGCAGTCTTCTTTAGGCTTTCCGTACGTCGGTAACCATCCTCGTAAGGCCAGGCCCATCTCGATATTGACAAGCCTCTCGTTACTGAAGCGTGGAGCAAGGTACTCGCTAATGCCTAGTAGGGGTATAACGGGTGGACGCCAATGGTTCGGGGAAACAGTTTTTAGGCGCGACGCCCACCTCCCATTGGCTACAGCTAAAGCGACGCTCCTCCAAACTTACCCGAGCTTCCTCTTATTCGCTGCAGCTGGCGCTACGCTCCTCAAAACTGAGGTTACCCGAGTTACTCTGTTGCTTCAGAGACGATTCTTGGTTGAGACCTCGTTAAGCACTGTTTTCTCCCCAAAAAAGAACCAAACATCTAAAGATTGTTTATAAATGGGTTTTTCAGCCCCATCCACACGTGCCGAAATGAAACGGTACCACAACATTCTTGCTATGCACATGCAATGCTCTGTCGAGCCGAGAGCAGCTTTGACCGAGCAAGCTAATTATTGAGCGCGCAGGTGCTCAGTACGGGTTACAGAAACTATGGACTGGCTTGCGCTAGAGCTGAAAACAATTGCCAGAATTTAGCACCGGATTGATAGTTGTGGGGCATTTTATGGTATACATTGTACATTCTACGGTACAGCTACAAAATGACTGCGACAAGCATTGTTAACGGCACTAATTACGATTATGGTTTTTTTAACGACACACTTTCCAGTCATCGTCCATATAAGTACGTATCAGTTTTTCATCTGAATGCAAGGAGCATTCGCAACAAAGAAGATGCCCTTCATGAGTTAGGCGGTATCGGTGTAAACTTTGATTTATTATTTTCTCCGAAACTAGGTTAACAAACAATGAAAATCCACTTCGAATCGTGGGCGACAAATATCATGGCTGCACTCGACAATCCACTCGTGATGAAGTTGTAGCCATCTATGTGAAAAAAGAACGAGTTCATGACCTCTTGCCAGAATGCACTTTTCTTGATGATGACATTTAATATCTCTGTATTTGCTTAAAAACGTATGTAGTGGTCGTTGTGTATCGACCCCCTTCTGGAAACAAGAATAGATTTCTTTTAGTGCTTGATCACATGTTAGATTACTTGCACAATCATGGTCATAGGTTTATTATAATGGGTGATATGAATAATAATACTCTTGTCAAAGATGCTCATGCAAATGAACTGAATAATGTTATCAGTTGCTATTCATGCACTAATCTTGTCACAATTACTGCTCGCATTGCAACTCATAGTGCGACGTTATTGGATGTATGTATCACAAACGATCCTGATAATTCTTTTGCCGGCCTTCTAGCAGCGGATGTTAGTGATCATCTTCTTGTGTTGTGTTTCCTTCCTTCTGTTGGGCATAACCGCAACAATAATCCTGTGTCTATATCCTATCGAGAAATTAACATGATCTCTTTAGATTTCTTTCCTTCTCTCCTAATTGATATAAATTGGGAATATGTTATTAATGAAGTAGACGCCAGCAACGCTTATAAATTATATGCAAAAAAATAAAAAAAAATGGTGGTAGTTTAGCTCAGGTTAAACCTGGAGTGACGCGATAGTTACAGGTGGCCGGGTGGAACTTGCTCAATTAAATTGCTAAATCAGTATTTCTCCGCTCTGTTTCTCTGGGCGTTCCTTCTTCATCTTCGTCCCACTTGACACAACGCTTACTCACTGCTGTGGCAGCTCGGTTTCGCTAAAGCCAGTGTCTTTATGCTTCGCCGGTGAACCTAAAGTTTTGCCGCTGCTGTTCACCACGTGGATGGTCACATGACCAACCGCGTGATCAGCCACGGCGCCGCGCTGCCGGCAGTTTCTTCGCACGACGTGACAGCGTGGCGGCGCAGCCACGGGTTAGCAGTGCAGCCACAGGGTGGCAGCGCAGCTAGAGAGCGGCGGCGCAGCCACAGGGAGGCTATGGTTAAACCTGGAGTGACGCGATAGCTGCAGCTGGCCTAGTGGAACTTGGTTACGTGACCAACCACGTGACGAACCACGTGATTAGCCATGCCGCCGCGCCATCAGCAGCTACTCCGCACCACGTGACAAACCACGTGACAGCGTGGCAGCGCAGCCACGCTGAAGGCTCGAAATCCTGCCCTAATGAAGCTCGCGCTACAAAACTGCTATGATAGATCTATTCAGCTCAGAGTTTGGAAGAAACACAGCAAGATACGGAAACCTTGGGTTACGAAAGTCCTCTACAAAAAAATCGACACGAATAAAATGTTTCACATAAATTTGTACAGCCGTGACCTTAAAAAATTCTTGAATTCAAGAAATTTAGCAATCATCTAAATGGTTAACTGAATAAAGCAAAGACAGAATAATACGAAAAATTGTTTGCCCGTATTCGCAATGAACCAACGAAAATTTGGCAAGAAGTTAGCACTCTTAAACCGAAACCTACTCGCAATCTTAATACGATTATTTCCCTGATGATACAAGTATGTCACCATATACTACAGCAGCACAACAAAATAGGAATTTCATAAGTTCTGGGACGTATGCTCCGTCACAATATCATGTGCCAGACAGTGCGCTACGGCTGGAAAAACCTAGCATTTCGAACTCGATGGTCAGGGCTCTGGTGACAGAAACAGAAATATAAAGCATAATTAAAAATCTGAAGAACAAAACTGCGGCTTGGTTTGATGATATTAAGACACATTCCTTGAAACATGTAGCTGACACTTTAAGCCGACCTTTAACCTACGTTATTAACCGCATGTTGGAAACTATTGTATTTCCCGACGAGCTTAAGACTGCCGTGTGTCTCCTGTTAGCAAAGGAGGCGTTGAGGCCACTCTAAATAATTACATGCTGATGTCCGTTCCCCCAGTTTTGTCCACAGTGTTTGAGATTATTATAAGCAAGCATCTAACGATTTGCATTGATGTTTATATCATTATATCTGCTGATCAATATGGTTTCTGCAAAAACAAATCTACCGACGAAGCTTTACTAAATACCAAACATGAAATACTCCACAATATTGGAATTAAGTTCTTCGCACTTGAAATATTTCTTGACCTACGTAAAGCTTTTGATTTCGTTAACCAAGAGATATCATTAACGAAACTTAAGTAATTATGAAATACCTGGTGGTGCACTAGCATTGCTGCGGAATTATCTGACTAATAGGTTCCAGTATGTAAAATTCAACAATGATGTATCGCCCAAACCAAAAGTAATCAGTGGTGTCCCGCAAGGGTCTATACTAGGTCAAATTTTATTTAATCCTTATACAAATGACTTGTCTGATATACCTGATTCCGCTCGTCTGATTATGTACGCAGATGATGCTAATGTATTTTTGCGTCTACTTCGCTTCCAAATCCAGAATGTACAGTTTATGAATATTAGAAGAAACTTTCAGCATAGTTGCATACAAAGAGGCTACAACTGAATATAAATAAAAACAAATATATAACTTCTGTTCAGTTAATAAAGTTGTTGAAACAATCGCAACTATATTATTTATTAATATTAAAATTGAACAAATAGCGACGCAGAAATTTTTGGGCGTGTGGTTTGAGACCGCTCTATCTTGGAACACACATGTAGACAAGCTAAGTGCAGAATTAAGTAAGGTTGTTGGGTACCTTTGTAGGTTAACTAACCTGATACCTCTCTGGTTGAAGGAAACATTGTACTATACAGTTTATTTTATTCCTTACTATCATATTGCAGCATTGTATGGGGTACTACGAGAAAAAAAATTGTACCCGTTTAACCACAAAACAGAAAAATGTTTGAGAATGTTTGAAAGCTGCAGAGGTAGACCTCAAGATTTATCAACTACACCCCTCTTCTTAAAACATGAAATCCTTAAACTAAGTCAGATATACTAATACAAGCTTGCACAATTCATAAAAAATTGAGCTATATGATAACGTCGGGCCTAAGACACCAAGTCGATACTTCTTACCAAAAGAAACACTTAGAACATCACGCATACGTACAAACTATGTCACGCAACATTTAAACCTACCAATACCCCCTTTATTTAAACAACCTAGGAAACAGGATTGATTTCAGGGCACGTATTTCAAAGAAGTCACTAAGAAGACTCCTGCTGGGGAGTGAAATAAAAAATACCTGACTTTATAATTTCTCATTATGTTGCTTTGTTAAAATACAATAATTTAAATTTCTCTTCAAGTGTGCGCTACGTATATTTGAAGTATTTTATTTGCTTATTAGTGTTTTTACACATTTATTTTCCATTCATTTTCCACGTTTCCTGTCTGTACAAGATGTATGACATATGCCTGCAAGTTTTGCTTGAAATTGCACTTTGTCTACCGTTACTGCTCGATAGGGCAGGAGCCTCTGTCAGGCTACGCCTTTAGCTCTTGCTTTATTTTGCGTTTGTTACCTGTCTAACAAGGCAATGAATAAACTTCAAACTTCAAATATGCCTTTGGGCACAGACAAAAAAGTATGTTGCAATTTTGCAACGGTACTTTACCTGAAAGCTGAGAGTTATTCCCGATGCCGTAGAATTATCTACGTCGCTCGTGAAATAAATTGCAGATATAACTGCGCAACGCCTGACTTGATTGCTACTGAAATGCATTTCTAAAATTAGATGCTCACTATCGATTACCTCTTGTTTTAGCCGCCGTGGTGAGTCAAAGGTTGTGACGCTCCGCTGCTGATCCTAAAGACGCGGGTTCGATCCCGACCGCGGCGGTCACATACCGATGGAGGCTAAATGCTAGAGGCAGTGTACTGTGCGATGTCAGTGCACGTTAAAGAACCCCAGGTGGTCGAAATTGCCGGATCCCTTGTCTACGGTGTCCTTCATTGCCCGAGTCGCTTTGGGACGTTAAACCACACAAATCAAACCGTTATCTCTCGTTTTTAAAGTAGCTGCCGCACAGAAGTATTTACATTTTATATTGGCAATTTTTTTCCTCTACATCTTACCGGTCCCAGGTCTTAAAATCAGGCGGAATCAGATAAATAGCCTATCTTCCTACCTACGCATCCACGCGTACGGTGTACGTTGTACATGAATACGTGTACTCTGAACTGGCCTTCCACTACTAGGTTGAGAACCCGCGCGGCAAGGCTGCGTTCCTCCGAGAATCAGTGAGTCCGATGCATATGCGCGTCAAAGCGAAGTTCCAGGCGACGTGAAACACCAGTTTTCGGTTCCTCTATCCCTGCGCCTCTTTGTTTCGATCCGTGGCCGTGTCGGCCACACTGACCATCCGATGAGCGTGGCCACACCTCGTACATGTTCAAGCTAGAAGTGTACGACCCTCTGTGTTGATGGAGATTTATTGGTATGGATCTGTGACTATTTATAAAAGTGTATATATTGATGGATAGATCTATTGTTATGAAGGTAGCCTGTAACCTCCAACCTGCATTGATAACGAAGAGAGTTTTAAAGCGACAGTGTTAAACTCCCCCGTTATCAGGAAAATCCGGCGCCGGCTTTGTGAGTCAGAAAAGAAAAGCCGCCACGGCCTGGAAGACGTTGAACTAACGAGCGTTAGCTGTTTGTTTTACTAGGCGATGAAAGCGAAGAAGAACGCGCCCGCTGTCCAGTTACACCCCCTCAAGATACGTCCCAAACAGAATTTGCTTCGTTTGGGGGGTCAAGGTGGGCCTAGAATTCGTCTTGCGGTGCGATATGATAACACTTCAATTAGCAATTGCAAGTACACAATGTTTACATATTATTTAATTGTGTGTTTGTTTCTATACCACAAACCATAGGGTTTTATTTTCCGACCAAATTCAGTATACAGCTGTCCCCGGATCGGTGCCCGTCGTTGTCGGAGTATATATAGCGGAACGAATGTATGTATGCATGTCTGTATGTATGTGTAGTGGTGGTGTGTGACACCACCATGATATATGTACCTTGATTTAACATCTGCTGCTGGGGTCCTTGGACCCGAGACGTTAAAACTTAGTTGTGGAATATGGCGGCGCGCTTGGCTTGAGGCACTCTGGCACGGGTCGGCCCGGCATTGCACTGCCTCTGAGATTGGCCCAGGGGCATATTAGCGCGCCCTTTTTCTTTCTATGTTTGCTCTCCTATCCTTTAACTCTCCTACTTTCGGCACGCGGCAGCGAGCGTGGTTCTGTTTGAACCAGTAGGAAGGCACGCGCACTTTCTTTTTCTTTATTTTTATCAGCAACATCAGCAGCAGCAGGAGCGAATGCATACATGTATAGTGATCCCATAACGGGACAGTTTTCCAACCCGTTTAGGATATTTTTTGGTGAGGAGGGAAGAGATGAGAGAGCACAACGAATTTTAATGGCCGCCATCGTAGATTCGAGAAACTGAAACTATGCCGCCGTTTAGTCCCATGACGTCATGCCCACATGGTTCCACCTCTATCCACCATATCGTACTATGACGTCACCATTGGCACGCGACAGGTGGTTGTTTTTACAGTGATAATGTAGATGGTGCTACATTTGGAGCAACACGGACAATTGAGCTAGTTGGCACATCTTTGAAAACTTTCGAAAGCGCTGCAACAGGGGACACAAAGAGAAAGACAAAGAGAAAGGCTGGCTGGCTTGTGTGAGCTCTTTAACCTTGTGTTTTTTCCAATAAACTTCAGTTTATAGTAGCGCTTGTCCTTCGTGTCTTTCTCTTTCTGTCCCCTGCCGCAGCGCTTTCGAAAGTTTGCAATGGTGCTACAAGTCTCTATGCGAGATGCGCTGTTTTCTAGTTTCAGCCACAGATGACGCTTTGATCTTATAGAGGTAGGAGGCCTCACGAAATCTCAAAACGTGATGAGTAGTTGCTGTCGCAGATGGCGCTGTGATCAAAGGTAGTAGCAGACCCCACGAAATCTCTAAACGCAATGAGTAAGAGCTAAATCTTTTAAAATTACGTGTATTGCACTGGCAGGTGGTGCCCAGACATCAGCCTAGAAGGTAGGCGCTCCGCCTGTGTAACGTGACCAAGCGGCGTCATCATAACTTACCCACTGGATAGTGAAAATGAAAAGCCTACCAAACATGATTCGTCGGTCGGGAAGAGTAACCTGGTTTACTCGCATTACGTGCACAGGTCATTCGACCTGTACATGTACAGTACTCACGGATTGAAATAGGACATTCGGAGCGCGTGGCCGTCGCTTCATGGAGCGCCGCCCGTAGACGCTCATGGAACCAAGGTGGTGCATTGTGGTATGGCGTGAGAGGGAGAACATCTACAAAGCAGAATTGTTCCTTCCAGTAGCCAATCAGCCGGCCTGTGGTTTACCACATGCCTGCGTGGCACTGCAAGGCTAGCGCTCCGAATGTCCTATTTCAATCCGTGAGTACTGTACATGCATGGCCTGTACAGGCGGCTCTCATGTTCTGGCGTTGTGAGTCTACACGGCTGCTGGACGGATGGTTGCTTTTTGTTTTGATTTTCTTGCATGCAACACGCATGCCTTTGTCGGTTTATACGCTTTTTCATGCACTGGCATTTCGTTCTTTGGCGATGATGAGAGGGGAATCCAGTGAAATAATCGAACCTGGGGCCGTATTCCATAAGGTGTCCGTTTTCTGTGGTCCATTTTCCGTCTATTTGGTCCTGTGTGATTGGTCACTCAGGTAAACCCGCTGATTTCAACCTTCGGGTGAGAAGCCGATGCTCGCGGCGCTCAATTTCCTTTGCTACGTTAAGGGGATATATCATAGTTGAGATATATGCTTCCGGCCGATATTTTACTTCAGTCTTCTATTTACTTACAAAACTGTTCTGTGTTTTCTCACTTACTACGAATACAATCAGGGAGCAGGCAGTCTTTAGTGAAGATTTGGTTTATGGCGCTTTAGCGTCCCAAAGAAAATCAGGCTATGAGGGACGCAGTTGGGAAGGGCTGCTCCGGAAATTTCGACCACCTGGGTTTTTTTAACGTGCACTGACATCGCACAGCACAAGGGTTTCACCTCCATCGAAATTCGACGGCCGCGGCCGGGATCGAACCTGCGTCTTTCGGGTCAGCAGCCGAGCTCCATAACTACCGAGCCACCGCGGTGGGCTCCTTAGTGAAGAGCATAGGTAGAAAAGAGAATTCAGCGTCACGGAAGTGTTCAGGCGCCAGTGCGTGCTAGACAGGATGTAATGGATTTACTTCCAAGCAATCCCTACCAGTTTCTAATCACTGCTTCTGGGTGTCAAATTGGCTTCTTACAAAAAGCAAAGCGGGGAATAAAAAATTTTAAAGGTTTCATTTTTATTTTTGCTTCAAGGGCTTCCGCTTTTATTTGGGTTAAATTGAGCATAAATCGACAAAAGGTTTCGCTCCTTTCTTACGCCTCTAGTAACTGAAAGCAAAGCTCAGAAGAATAACTTTGAAGCTGGTAATCAAACAGCAAAGTTCTCGGAATGGCAGCGTTGCTGGCCACGCGGATTCGGCGGCGCTAATGAAGTGCTCGTGAAACAGGTATACAGTAGCATGAAGAAAAACACACAAAAAAGGCCTTCTTTCAAGGCTAAAACAATGCTGCTTTACGAAACAGAATGAAAACGACCACAAGAAAAGCGGCAAAAAAAAGGAAGCCAACGTGAGTGCAGTTATAAGAGGACGCAATTTAATGCGGCCTTGGTGTGGATAAGCTTGGCGGGTGCTCGTGAATAATGGACGCGGCCTTTCAAATCGGAGCCGAGGCACCTCAGGGGCAAACTCTGGTATTGAGCTGATTAGCGGAGGCTTGGCGCGATCGATGACGGCTGTGTCATTCCTCCGCTTCTCTTCATCGATTTCACTTTCCGATGGTGGCCCCTGACCAAATTTTGTGTTTGACAGAACATCATACACAAATTTTTGTATATGATACAGGTGGGTGGTGCGATGTTCCACATTGCCAGAAAGGACTCAAACAACGTTAAAGGAATCTCAGGCGAAGCCACGACAAAGAGCCGCTATTTTTCTTTTTCCACGCTTTGTTGTTTGATAGCTTTTCTCTACGTTCCCGCAGCCTGAGTCGTGCCTAAGCACTCTCCAAACACCTTCCTACTCCTCTAAGCATTTATCTATGCACCGTGTTAGAGTACTCGCTGAGGTGTGCATTTGACAATTACACTAGTCATCCTGTGGCGAGTTCGATCTCCGGAGGTCATCTCAGTGTATATGGCTTTTTTTAAATTCCTATTGCTGCTCGGCATGTTAATATTAGCGGTACTCTATAGACGTTTCGCAGTGAGACAAGTTAGAACACTCATTTTGTTGGTGCAGTCATATGTACGACAGGTGATAGCAAATGTGCTTAACAGGTTCTACAATCCAGTTGCATGCGTTTAAAAAGTTGAGTTTGGCTACTTGGTAAGCATTCATAATAAAACGGCTCAAAAGACCACGGACCAGAGAGAGGAGGACACAGCGTTTGTCCTGTGTTCTCCTTTTTCTGCTCTGTCACATTTTACTCTGTCTTATTATGCATGCGTTCAATTGCGTCATCTTCTGTGAGGTGTTAGTTTCTGGGCTTACTGACCTTTATGCGATTGAAATGACAGTTTCGAAAACAGAAGTCTGGGAAAAATAATAGACAGCAACAGGTGACAAATAAAGAAGGCGCCTAAGAGAGACTGAACGTACACGTCAATATAGCTGATACGTGCTTTACACTGGAATCTTAGAGACAGTACCCACAAAAATAACGTCTCCTGCTACTCCTCTCAATTCATCTACCTTCCACGTTTTCCATGCTTAGAGAAGCTGGATAGCTATATCTGCGGAACTGCTACACTTATTTCTTGTGGTTACGCAAGGGCCAAGAAAATCCCCGGTGCGCTGCTTACATTTCCGTTGACAATGCTAAACAAAATGTTTCCAGAGAACACAACTAAGAATGGGTAGAGAGTATTTGCAATCATTTTTTAAACATATTTTAGTTTTTAACAAATCAGCAACCTTGACAGATTAATATATAGAGTTGTGTTATTTTGCTCCCAACACACTTTTTGCTGGTTTTCTTCAATCTATGATGCCGTGTGAGATAGCAGAAGCAGGAAAGTATTGTTCGGGAGGTAGGTAAATTATGGTGCCCCGATAAAGTGAAATGTATTTATATATATTTTTTACAAAGAAATCAGGTTCGTTAACGACAATTTGTAGGCGTCAACCATTTAGGTGAGCGGATAGGTACCCCTTCTGTAGAGCGGGGTTGCAAGAAGTGAATAAAGCAAGGCAAACAGCCAAATTAAGGCAGTAATCCTCCAAATAAACAGGGGCAGTCTGAGGTACGTCCGTAAATCTGTGACGCACGTACCACAAACGTACGACACTACAATCTCTGCCCCATCTGTGCTGCGATGGTCCCCGCTCCTCCCCACTTCAATACTCAAGCGAAGCCGGGTCCGAAATTGTCGGGTGGTGCATGCGTCATTGTGGGGTCCGATTCTCATGACATCACTTTGCGCTCCCAGCAGCGCTCGATTTTCGAATGGCGCGAGGAATCCCCCAAATTAGTTGACTCACTGCCGGAATGCTAGCCGCGGCTTTGAAAATCTAAAATCTGATATGGCTATCACCGACGGCCGGCTGCAAGAGTTTATTAATGCAAGCGAGGGTCTATCGACAGAAGAAAAAATTAGCTATGGTCGAGCCTATATATAACGCCCTCAGTTATAAAAAATACTTGCTTAATAACAATAAGTGCGGTCCCACAGTCAAAATTTGTACTAGCGCAATTGTATTGTGTCTCAAATAAAACGAACACCAGTGGCTGCAAACCTATGTTAATGCGAACAAGGAGGCGCTGTAAACTGGGCAACGCAGTCGCGTCTTGCCGGAGCGCAGAGCGACGTGCGTCTCCTTAGTCTCCGCTTCACACTATCCACACTTCGTTCGGAAATAACGCAGCGACATCAAAAGATCAAAGCAATAAAAACCCATAGCACATAAGAAATACGACACGTATGAAATGCCGAGAGATAGAGAGAAAACTTCATTTCTTCAATCGAATTCGAGGATGATTTAAGCTCCAAGGGTAGAAGCCGGCCAGGATCCCTTTGCACTCGGCTGCTGCCTGGGCTTCATTGATGACTTCTTTTTCTTTATCTGGGTCCGAACTGAACATCACAGCCTCCAATGTTTCTTTATTTATAATTAATGATCCTTGAATTCTTTTCCAAGTATGCGCATGTCCATATCATGAGGATTATGTTTGCCTGTCCCTTCCAAAGTCAGCATTTACTGTCATATTTCCAAGGACACTGTTTGCTTAGTATGTCCGGATTCGGGCACGTACCTGTCTGTAACCGCCTCCGAATTGCTTCCTTCTTTTTGCTGAACTTCGAATGCCGACAAAACTTTTTTTTCCTAATGCGGCTGCCAAAAACGCATCCGTTGAAAGGCGACGCCTTGCGCTGGTGGAAAGCGCAGTAAGGTTCCCGTTAGCGCTTTCTGTGCACAAACATGAACGGCCGCGGCCGGTAATTGCCGCTTGTCATCAGGAAGACTCGCAAGGTGCAGCGCTTTGGAAGCAGCGTTCTTGTAAGTTACATACACGATAACAAAGGCCTGAATGCTGCGCAGCTTTTTTCTGTTATTCGACAAGTGTACCATTTGGCATGCTAGAACGTCTGAGGTAGAAAAAATAGCAATCTCTTTTTCTTGCTCGACAAGCGTACGGCACACCACATGTTGTCTTCACTAACAGCGGTGAGCACGCTCTGCTGTCCTAAAACGCGACAAGCAACATCAACCACTTCACAGATTCATAGTTCACGCGCTCAAGGTGTCCTGTCGGGGAGGCGTCACCAGCGCATGCTGCCAGCAGTTCACGGAGAAAGGGCCGGGACGTCCCAGTTCGAATTTCTTTCTTCCCCGCTTTCGAATGATATGGTCTCGTGGATGGAACTGACAGCGGGCAGCAAAAAGACTTGTCTGCGGTGTTGAAGTTGTGAGCGAAAAATCGCGAGAATGAGTCTGACAGGTGGTGCCGAGACAGCAATCTAGGAAGTGGGTGGGCATCAAGGTCACGTGACCTTGCGGTGTCATCATACCGTGCCCACCGCGGCAGGTGCCAGTTGAATTATTGATCGGTCAATCGGGAAGAGCACCCTGGGCCGCACAAGGCCCACCGCTGGGAGTACCTGCCATAGCAGTGCTATGACGAATCGCTTATCCGCTGCACCACTGCGCCATGAAGGGTGTGAGAACTCCCAGAGATCTATGAATATAGAGTCGAGAATGACCTTCTGTACATACGGTAATTAACTCATTACGAAATCGCGTCATACCCTTAAGAAGGAGCTTAAATGTCCCCTTCAATTTTTTTTTGCCTTTTATAACCATGCAGTCGAGTTATTACGGCATACCCCTAGCGTACGAAAGCCCAGCGGAGAGACGCGAGATCAGCTGATTACCTTCGGTAGATTCACAAATTACGGCATTGCATAGATACCTGAAGACATAGCTTAAAACAAAACCATGCAGCCTGAAGTCGTTTCATCAAGGCTGATATGCAGGCCGTTAAACTTTCGAACACTTAATTTCTTCTTTACATGTCGATAAAGAGACATTATCCTTGACTACTTTACTAATTCGCAATTCGATTTTTTGTGGTATTGTTCTTTTGTTAAATAAATATTCCCAAAAGATGCAAATGATAGTCAATAACTGCAGAAAACTGGACAAGTGAAGTAGACACACAACGCAGTGCGTAAGTGAATACGTGGCTTAATGAAAGCTGAACATACAAAAAATAAATAGTTACAAAAGTATTGAATTGTTACAGGAGACAGCCAGCGTGCATTAGGTTACATTAAGGCGCAGCGACGGGAAATGTTTTCAGAAGGAAGCACGCTTTCTTCTCCGGCACTCTACAGCGGCAAGTGTTTGAAGAGCAGTAGTCTTGGTAGTTACTATGCTATCGCCTCTTTCCTATTCCTTCTGCTGACATTTCGTTGCTGGAGACAGCGGAAACCAGCACAGTAGTAAATGGAGGGGACGGAAGTTGTGAGAGGTTAGCGGAACAATCCCCCTGTTAAGCGTCATTAATACACCCCTGATTTTCTGGACACTTTCAGGTGGTGAAAGGCGCGATTAGAAATTAGTGAAGGCGCAGAACAGAGCGGAAGAGATGAAATTTTATGAAATTTATTAAAATGTTTCACGAGTCAGGATCACTGATTCTTTAGTTCCGGACTCTGGCGGCGTACAAGAGAAGTCAAGGTTGGTCATACCGATCAGCTCTTCCAGTGCAGAGCAGAAAGCTGGGCTAGTTGCTTGGTATGTATGATGAAAAACATTTTCGAGGGACAGGAGGACTAAACCTTCTTTTTCTCGGCGCAGTCCTCGTGTTTCAGAGCAAACTTTTTTTTTCAGTTTGGTGTGCAGGTTGCACATCCCCGAATTCACCTTTTCCATCCGTCTTTTCGCGCCCGAAAGGCCGTAATTTGATATCAAAGGGGGCAAAAGGTGGCCCAGTTTATCGATTGCTACGAACGAGTCAAAGGACTGAGAAAGAGAGGGGCAAATGAGGGAGCAAGGGATTTCGTTACCGATCCGCCAAACCCACTTCTCTAGTGTCTCGAGAGAGAGAAACGCTGACTTCTCCATGCTTCAGCGCGAAGTATGCCGGCTGCCTCATGAAGGATGTACGGGACTGCTGCCCTGCCAGCCCTCGAAGAAACTCAATCGCGCGTGCCTGACGCGGCATACCACGATCGCATTCAGTGCCGCATCGTATCCCCGCATTGTTCCGACCAAGTGCAGCGACACTTTTACTTTTGCATCCTCATAGTCTTCGGTAAGCTCCCCCACATCCCCGGAACCCTATTGATATGAGTCGGGCGTGTCTGCTTGCACGTGTCTTGGAACATGCAGGAGCTACGTGTTCCTTCGCCTGCGCTTCGATCGATATAGATTTTGTGCTGAGAGGGCCGCACTTCTCATTTTCTGCTGTTGCCCACTCTACTATATCTTAGATCTGACCGCAGATAACTTCGAAGTAGGCAGAATCAAGCGCAAACTATATGGTCGGAGAAATTTTTCAACAACCATAATGTCTGGGAGGTTTCTTGTGTTTAAAGTTCCAAAACCACTCAGCTATGAGGAACGCCGTAGTGAAGAGCTCAGGAAATTTCGAACACCTGGGATTCTTTAACGCGCAGAGACACCACACAGTACACGGTACACGGGCCTCTAAAATTTTGCCTCCATCGAAATTCGACAGCCGCGGCCGGGAACTATAAAGAGCAGAGAGGATATGCGCTCATATCAGGAAATCACACTATACTACACAGTAAATCGACAAATTTATCCGCCGGAGGACAGAACGCTCAATAAGAAAGAGGAGGTTATGTGGACAAAATTTAAGACGTGCGTTTTCCCCACTTTGAACTCTAAAGCAAGTGGCACTCTGAAGTCTTCAGATCACAGTCCAAAATTTGCGACGAGGCAGCATCTTTGATCCGCATGGTGTGGACATGCCCGACTGTATGAGATAGCTCCTGCAGTCTAGAGTCCTGGGAGCCTTTCTCCTGCAGCCCAGAGCCTAACGTCCAGCAGAACATCATAAGTAAAGCTGCTGCTGGGTCCCGCGGGGGTTCCGGCCGATGGCTAAGGGATGACGGGAGAGAGCGACTTCTCTCCTGGCGTTCATTGACTGGTGTTCCATTAAAGTTGTCTCTCTCTTTTCACCTCCTCACTATAGGGCAGTGAGTTCGCTACTAATAAGAAAAAGAGCTGGGGGGTGGCCGTAAACTATGAAGCATAAATAAAGGTGCTGCGCCATTTTCTTATGTCAAAATCGAATTTTCGTTCCTTATTATGTTTATTAAAACCACTTAGAACTACTATCAAAATTGTGAAGCAACCGTTCGTCGTACACCGTTTCCTGTGGGGTCATACGGTTTCTCGTTGCATATAGCATGCGTCTGTTAGTGAGGTCGGAGGCTAGCTCGCTACAGGTAATCGAATCGACTGTCCGAGTGTTTCGCTGGCACCTTTGTGAATTGATGGTTTGTGGATCCAGCGTTCGCAGGCGCATCTTTGTTTGATCTCTCAGTGCACAACCTGCGTCGATGTCCAACGCTCATGATGAACATGATTTCGTCTTCACAGCAGTGAAGCGGTCTCAAGTGCCCCATTAATTTATTTTTGAAGCGAAAGCTACACTACGCTAGGTAAAGCCGATTTCGCCGTGCGTTGGCGGTTGACCTTCAAGTGAGAAAGAGGTCAGGTGTCGTATAGGCACTACCATATGTGGCCCAAAATGGTGTAGTACCACTTCACCGTTGACCTTTCGATTCGCCGGTAGAGGGTGGTGAAATAGTCGCGTGACAATCGCGTGATGTCACGTGACGTCGCGTGATGGCATCTGCCGTTGTGACGCCAGTCTTGGGGGAATATATAGGCCGCTGCGTTCAGTGCGTTCAGCGTTCAGTCGCGTGACAATCTCGTGATGTCGCGTGATGGCAACTGCCGTTGTGACGTCCGTCTTGGGCGAATATATAGGCCACAGCGTTCAGTGAGCGATTGACCGAACCCGTAGAATAGCTGTTACGGGTCCAAGTTGGACTTATTTTTGGAAATGTGGCGGAGTGCTTGAAGGTTGCTTCACTTCCGCCACCGGTTGGCTCGGTATTGCACTGCCTCCGGGATCGGCCTTGTCTTTAGCGCGTCTTTACTATCCTGTCTATCTATTCCATCTTTCAACTCTCCTTCTATCTGCACGTGGTAGCGATTGTGGCTCGCCTTGAGCCAGTGAGCAGGCCTGTGCACTTTCTTTCTTCCTGGCAGCAACAGACAGACAGACAGACAGACAGACAGACAGACAGACAGACAGACAGACAGACAGACAGACAGACAGACAGACAGCGTGACAGGGCTCCCGTAACCATCGGGTGGTGGTTTGAGGAATATCTGATACGGGTCCCATTTGAACCCAGCATATTATACTTATTTTTGGAAATGTGGCGGAGTGCTTGAAGGTTGCTTCACTTCCGCCACCGGTTGGCCCGGTATTGCACTACCTCAGGGATCGGCCTTGTCTTTAGTCCGTCTTTACTATCCTGTCTATCTATCCCATCTTTCAACTCTCCTTCTATCTGCACTTGGTAGCGATTGTGGCTCAGCTTGAGCCAGTGAGCAGGCCTGTGCGCTTTCCTTTTCATCCTTCCTGGCAATAACAGAAGAAGAAGAAGAAGTGACCAACCTCTCGCGATCAACCATTAACGTAACTGCCACCTGCCAGGGTGGCAGGGAGTGTGCTGTTTTTCCCAACGTTTTAAAATTAGCTTCAGTTTGAAAGCTGCGGTGGGCCGTTCCTGCCGCGCCGTGGCGTACGCCACACTGTTTGACCGACTGGCGCTCCTCATCGCCATTGCCGCCGCCAGTTCAACGCGTCCAGTGGCGCGTTGTAGATGTGCGGATGTTTGCGCTGTGTCATGTAGTAAATATTTCCGCCTTGTTTACGCCGTTTCCATCACCAAAATAGCATTCAGCGTTGCCAAGCTGTAAAGGCAGGCATAATGGAATTTTTTGGGTGGCCGCTCACTGATGCTGGAATGGCAGCGCATGCGCCGTGTACTAATTGCCAGCGTCCTGTATCACCTGTCATGCCTTCTGTAGCACAAATTCTGAAAAACCACGACGGGCCCTTCCTGCATCGAGGACATCAGCTCTCCAGGCTAGTTGTTGGCAATGACACGTACCTGACAGTGTACAGAAGCTTCAAGCAAGTCTACATAAATCCTCCCATACTGTACTGTAAAGAAAGCAGCTGCAGCTTCACTGAAACGTGTTCTTAATTTCGGTTACATTTTTGGGGAAGCGTCGGATGAGTTGGAGCTAAAAATTGCTGGCGTTGGGTGTGCAGAACACAGGGCAACTTGTAAATGCAGGTACTGATTTTTTTCATTGCCACCCGCATCCGTTTCTACGCAAAGCGCGAATCGCTGTCATGAAAAAAGTGAAAAAGCTTCATTGCATATAAAAAAATTTAATGTGGATTAGCTCAGCTAATCCAGGATATACAAAGAGAAAGCTGTCGGCGTTCACTGTGTTCATTGGCATTGGCGTTGTCCTAGACAGTGTCCTAGACAGCGATGGCTTTGAGAAAAGGAAGGGCGCATAACTGGCTCCCTAGATATGCGGAAGCCTCAGTCTTGTTTTGACACATGTGGCGGTGGTGAGAGAGAGATGTGGCCTGAATGCATTAGCACTGGCAGCGTTTTGGCTGACATGCGCCACTGAAGCAATAGCTAGACCGTAGGGTGATCAATCTCTCGCGATCAACCATTAACTGCATGCCACCTCACAGTGTGGCAGGTAGGGCACTCTGCCTATCCAGTGTGCTGAACGCAACCAATGCAGGCTTTTGCAGTTGGACACCAACGTCACATTTATGAAAGCGAGATTGAGGTCTCTACTGTCCCACGGATCTGGTTGTGCGCCTTTTTAAAGATCCCCAGGTGGTCGAAATTATTCCGGAGCCCTCCACTATGGCACCTCCTTCTTCCTTTCTTCTTTCACTCCCTCCCTTATCCCTCCCCTTACGGCGCGGTTCAGGTGTCCAACGATATATGAGACAGATACTGTGCCATTTCCTTTCCCCAAAAACCAATTATTATTATTATTATTATGAATTGTATGAACGATGTCGGCTCACTTGTTTTGTTTGGATTTTGAGGAGAAGAAATGGCATAGTAACCATCTCATATATCTCGGTGAACACCCGAACCGTGCCATAAAGGAAGGGGTAAAGGAGGGAGGGAACGAAGAAAGCGTACCGTGAAAACTGAGTTTCTTTTTGAGGAAAGGCGCGGCAGTGCGCAGCGGCGGAACACCTTAGGCTCGGTGCTGCTAGCGGCGCATGCGCAGTAGTGACTAGGGAGCGAGAGAGCGAAATATCCGCGGAGAGGCGCGAGTTGTGACCTCATGTGCCTCCTCAGAGCACCGCCACGGCGAAATCGCAAATTCGCGGCCAGTAAAGCTTTCGCTTCTAAAGCCGGCGTTTTGCAGCTATTGAAAATAATATTAACAATAATTCTTTTTTGTGGAAAGGAAATGGCACAATATCTGTTTCATCGCTGAACACCTGAACCGTGCTGTAAGGAAAGGAATAAAGGAGGGATTGAAAGAAGAAAGGAAGGAAGAGGTGGCGTAGTGGAGGGCTCCGGAATGATTTCGACCCCATAGGGATCTTTAACGTGCACTGACATCGCACAGCACACGGGCGCCTTATCGTTTCGCCTCTATCGAATCAAAGCCGCCACGGTCGGGTTCGAACCCGGGAACTCCGAATCAGTAGCCGAGCGCCCTAACCACTGAGCCACCGAGACGGGCTTCTGCAGCTATTCCTTTTGTGTTCGTGGCCAATTGCAGCTGCCGACAATTTTTTTATATGCCCTGAAAACATTTTTTTTAATTGGAACATGCAAAGCCTTGTTCTCGTCTGCGCTGTGCTCCGTGCGTAGGTACTAAGCGAATGCGAAATTTTGTGAGCGCTCCAGAAGCAGAATGGAACGGCGTCCTTTTTTTTTTGGAGCGAAAGCTCTAATCCGAGCGTTCAGAGCCAAGAAAAACCCTATTTTGTGTATGTGATCGTCTTTATTGTATGTGCCCAGCGCAAGCGTTTCTCATCGTCTTCTACGCAGCACTGCCTATATATCGCGAGCACGCCGTCCCTCGGCACTGCCCGCTCATCGTCGTCTAATCCGGTGGATCCCACCCGCGCAAAATCGCCTTTTGCATGTCCGCAGCTGGCTTTGAGTCAACTTGTGTGTCCCAGTTCAGTCATTATTGCATTTAAAATGATTTTAAATAGCCTTTGGCACAACAAAAATGGCCGTCCTTTCGCCCTCAATGGAATGTTGTAAACATTTTTCTCACTTCTCATTAATATTTTGCGCATTATTAAGAACTTTGGTAGGGTTACGCCAACAAACACTACAATATCGAGGATACGTGTGGTAAGCCTGAAGCTTTGAATAAACCTCGAAGGAAGTAAACGATCGCAGATTTTCGTGATCATCTTTCAGCATGCACTCTATGTCACCCATACTAATGGGGCCAAACGACTCTTTATCCTTGAGGTTAAAGTTTGTAACTGACAGCTAAAAAAATGGCTGTGGTTTAGCTCTGGTTCAACCTTAAGTGACGTGATTGCTACAGCTGGCCAAGTGTAACTCCCTCAGTCGAATTGCAAAGTTAGTCTTTCGCCGCTGCGTTCTGCTGGGCGTTCCTTCATCTTCGTCCCTGGACGTGGATTCACTCTCTCCTCTTCTCCACTCATCTCCCACTCGGTTTTGGCGACACGCCGTGCTGCCGGCAGCTGCCACGGTGGCCACGGCGCTGCCACGCTGAAGGCTCGAAATGCTACCGCAATGTAGGCGCCGGCGCACACACAAGCGGCGTGCTCTGACATCACTCCGCGCATGCGCGCAACTGACGAGGCGGGCGGCGTCTGCTCCGCCGCCGGCGCAGAGGAAAGGCGGCGCGCACACCAGCTGCGAGCTAGACGTCACTCCGCGCATGCGCACAGCTGGTGGAGCGGTGATGTCACGGCTCATCGCACAGCTAGGCTGACCTCGCGAAGAGGCTTGCGTAGTTTATTTATTTATTTATTTATTTATTTATTTATTTATTTATTTATTTATTTATTTATTTATTTCAGTACCCTCAGGGCCCGAGGGCATTACAGAGGGGAGTGGGGTACAATAGACAAAATAACAAAGGAACAGCAGTCACAAGTAACACAAAAATGTGAACAAAAATATGGCTCGCGCAAATCAGTAGGTTACAGCAAATACAATCAAACAAATTAACAGTCATTTAACACGAAATTATGAGCAAAGAATAAAAGTAAGCATAAAAGTAAGCATACCACGCAAACAAGCATACCACGCAGACCAGGTCTGTTTGAACTACCACATAAGCTGAAAAGAATAAACGGCAGGGTGCAAGAATTACATGTACTATGTTACCATCAAGTTAGTTAAAGCCGATTTAAACACAGAATGGTCACTTATTTCGACGACCGATCACTACAAAAGCCAGAAATTCGGCGGGTTTGTTAACAAAGTTCAGTGCAGGAGATACGCGGCGAATGCTGCCCATCGCACGCGCTCTCCGGGCTCATAGTGACCTCAGCGCTGTCTGGCGACTGACTGGAAACGGAAAGTTGCCGCTTCCTCGTGAGCGGAGCGCGGGGAGCTTGCAAACTGAAGTGATCTTAAAACGTTTCACAAGATGGGCACTGCTCCCTCCCTGCCACCCTGGTAGGTGGCAGTTAAATTAATGGTTGATCGCGAGATGTTGGCCATCCAATGAACGCTGCTGCGTCGGATGGTAGCATCGGAGGTCTAAGATCGTGAAAAAGTGGTAAGTAGTGTAGAAGTGTGTAGAGTAACAGTTAACCGCCGTGGTGGCTCAGTGGTTAGGGAGCTCAGCTGCTGATCCGGGGTGCCCGGTTTCGAACCCCACCGCGAGCTCTGGCGGCGTTTCGATGGAGGCGTTAAAGATCCCTAGATTGTCGAAATTATTCCGGAGATCTCCGCGACAGCACCTCTTTCTTCTTTTCTTCTTTCAGTCCCTCCATTATCCCTTCAATAACGGCACGGTTCTGATGTCCACCGAGATGTGTGAGACAGTTATTGCGTCATTTCCATTGAACTGATTTCGCATATGTCATCGGTGCGCACCACTTGACCCAGTTTTACATTTTACTTTCCGCAAATACTGCTATCCAGATTAGCAGTTAGGCGCAACTTCTTCAGATAAGCTTAAATCATTGGAGCGCGGAAGCCTTCTTTTTTAATTTTGCGAATATTTCTCCCAGGAAAAATCATGAGGTGCAAGTGGGGTAATTAGTTATTTATTACACCTAAAACTGTCCAAAAAGGAAGCAGGGCCAGAGCAAAAGTGGCGCCAAATTTGAAAACACCGGAAGTAGGCGAAGTTAAAGTGTGGCGCCAAATTTGAGTGCGAAGCTTGGCGCCAATTTTATAATAATAATAATCCTAATAATAATAATAATAATAATTGGTTTTTTTGGGGGGAAAAGAAATGGCGCAGTATCTGTCTCATATATCGTTGGACGCCTGAATCGCTCTGTCTAGATATCCTCGGTTGCCTCTATGCCGCTGCCAACGGATTGCAACAGCTCTCTCGAGTGGCGCCCGCATCAAAACGCGGCCAGGTTCGCACCCGGGTACTCTGACTTCGTCGCTTTGCATTCAGCGACCTTCAGCCGCTACCGAACTGCGCCGAAACCGATCAAGAGCGGGAGCTTTCAAAAGCAAAAGGGAAGGCGCATAACTGGCCCCCTGGTACAGTGCGCACCTCAGTCACGCTTTAAGATAACTGGAGGTAGTGACAGATGAGCGCTGCATGCGCTGGCACTGGCATCATTGGGGCAGAAACGTGGCGCCTTTCATTGTGTTCAGTGGTGTTGGCGTTGGCGACGTTCTATGCTCCGATAATTTTGAGGAAAGGAAGGGCTCACAACTGGCTCCCTTGGTCAATAGAAAATGAAAATTGAAAATTGGCTGTGAGCGGAAACCAATCCTCGAGCCCAGAGGAGACCTGGTGTCCCTTCGGCCGTGTCAACGCTCACACAGTGTTGGGATTTAAGGCGCGGGCTCCTTTCCAATTGGGGAAAGGAAATGGCGCACTATATATCAAACATATCGGCCAACACCTGAACCGCGCCGTTAGGGAAGGAATAAAGGAGGGAGTGAAAGAAGAAAGGAAGAAAGAGGTGCAATAGTGGATGGCTAGGGATTAATTTCGACCACCTGGACACCTTTAGCGTGCACTGACATCGCACAGCACACGGGTGCCTTTCCGTTTAGCCTTCTCCTCACCGCCCTCAAAACCAAATACATCGGCGCCCCCCATCCGCCAAGAACAATATCGTACACGGGAGGCCCAAAAGAGAGGCTGGACGCCCCCATCACCACTGCCGAGGCTTACGCCGCGGCTCGATCTGCCACACGCAACACGGCAGCTGGCGCGGACAAGGACACAAATGGGATGATTCGAAACCTGGGCAAGTCGCAAATCGAGGTCCTCACTACCTACATAAATGACACCCTATGGGAGGCGTGAGGACTCCCTGCAGAGTGGAAATACTCCGAAATCGTGACTATCCCAAAACCAGTCTAACCACCAAGCCTGGAAGCATTACGACCCATCTCCCTCACCTCTTGCCTGGGCAAACTATAAGAGCGCGTTATCCAGACCCGCCTCCAAAACTACATAGAGGACAACAACCTCTTTCCACCCACTATGATCGGCTTCAGGAAAGGTCTTTCTACGCAAGACGCTTTCCTCCTTCTCAAGGAAGAAGTACTCAGTAACATCGCGAGAGGCGGCGAGCATCAAATTATGGCACTTGATCTGAAAAGCGCTTTTGACAACGTTTCTCACGACGCCATCTTGAAAGAGCTCAAAGCCCTCGATTGGGCAAAAAAGACGAACTGCGCAACAAGAACACGGACGAAAGGGAGGCAGACACACACTAACACACACTGCGTTAGTGTGTGTCTGCCTCCCTTTCGTCCGTGTTCTTGTTGCGCAGTTCGTCTTTTTTGCATTATGATCAACCAACTAGCCCGACAAGTCCTGTCGATTGGGGACCCAAGACCTTCAACTACATCAAAAACTTTCTCAGCAACCGCACGGCCGCGATTGGCATGGGAGATGTCCGCTCCGGCACAGAGCAGACACCCAACAAAGGCACTCACCAAGGCTCTATCATCTCTCCTCTCCTCTTCAATATAGCTATGATCGGCATGGCAAAAGCACTCGAGGCTATTGAAGGCATCGGCTATACTATCTACGCTGATGATATTACCATCTGGTCCACCTGGGGTTCTCTTGCCGACAAAGAAAACACCCTACAAGAGGCAGTCAATTGCGTAGAAAGACAAGCAGTAAATTGCGGCCTCCGCTGCGCACCCGACAAATCCGAAATTATCCGCATTCAGGGCTATGCCTACAAATCTCCCGGCGACATCGAGGTTTACCTCGAAGGCACGAGAATAAAGGAAGTCCCTCTTATCCGCATCCTGGGCCTTTGGCTTCAGAGCGACAGGAAAGCCAACCACACGTTACAGCGTCTCCGGACAACTGCCCTTCAGATCTCCCGCATGATTCGGCGCATCACCCGCAACCGAAAAGGCATGAGAGAGGAGGATACAATTCGACTGATACAGGCTCTAGTTATGAGCCGCCTGTCATACGGTCTCCCATTCATACCACTTCTGGGGAATGAGCGAGACAAAGCAGATGCCATCATCCGTACCGCCTACAAACATGCGTTAGGCCTCCCGATGTACACGGCCAACTGCCACCTCGAGGGCCTGGGACTGACCAACACAATAGAAGAAATTAGAGAAGCCGTCCTAGCATCGCAAAAGGAACGCCTCCTCACCACCAAAGCTGGACGCGCAATCTTGGAAAGAGTGGTTTCCCCGGCTGACATACGCGCCGTCCAGGACAACCGAGACCTACCCTCAACTCTGCGAACTCGTGTGTATGAGGCTCCACTCCCGAAGAACATGTACTCGGACTCACAAAAGGGACGACGAAAGGCGCGAGTGGACTATCTGCGCCGCACACATCGACGGGCACAAAATGCTGTATACGTCGACGCAGCCATGTACCCCGATTCAACAAACGCGGTGGCGGTCGTCTTGGACACCAATTTCAAGGAAATCGCCAGCGCCTCCCTACGAAACTGCTCTCCCACAGTAGCAGAAACTGCTGCAATTGGCCTCGCAATCCAGCACGGCGATGCTACGGGAAATGAGTTAAAAATTATTACCGACTCCCAGTCCGCGTGTCGGCTCTTCATCTCTGGCAGACTTCCACACTCCGTCGCTCCCATTCTAGTTCAAAATTACACATGCAAGCACAAAATCACTTGGACTCCTGGGCACGAGGGGCTCGAGGGAAACGAGGCCGCGGACAGTCTAGCTCGAGTATATACTAAACGAGCGACTAACCTCCCCGACCTCACCCCTCTCCCCTCTACGTACTGCGAGCGCCTCCTCCTTCTCCGAACACAAAGACAAGTCTATCCCTCACCACACCGTAAGCTAACGGCGGCAGAGGCGAGGGAATGGCGACAACTACAGACGAACACCTTTCCTAACCTACACAAGTACCACATCATCTTCCCCGACAGATATGACAGCATCTGCCCCTGGTGTGGCGGAATTCTAACAACATATCATGTAACATGGGGCTGTTCCGGTCCCAAGCCCCCCGAACTAGACAAACATCACTCCGAGGAACATTGGGAGTCTGCCCTGCTCAGCTCTGACTTGGCGACGCAGCGAAAGCTGATATCTCAAGCAAGAGCAACTGCGGGTGGTATTCGTATTGACGCCCTTTGGTCCTCGAAACTGTAATGACGGCTGTGGCAGGTGAATCAGCGCTCGCAGTATGGGGGTGGTACAAAAAAGAAACGTCGTTTCGTGATGTACACGTTTGTATCCGAATTTGTCGAAAGCCGGGTTCTAACCCGACCGCCGTGGCGGCGTGTCGATGGAGGCGAAACGCAAAGGCGCCCGTGTGCTGTGCCATGTGTGTACACGTTAAAGATCCCCAGATGGCCGAAACTATTCCGGTTCCCTCAATACAGCATCTCTTTCTTCCTTTCTTCTTTCACTGCCTCCTTTATCCCTTCCCTACGGCGCCGTACAGGCTTCAGCCGAGATGCAAGACAGATACTGCGCTATTCCTTTCCGCAAACACCAATTTTTAGCCTACGCTTTTGTAACGGGTACTGCACTAGGCTACCAGTCGAGCATTTTGCAGTACATGGGAGAGGACAGTTGTGCGCATGCGCCGTTACCATGACAACCGAAGAGGAGCAAAGTGCGGCCTGCG
The DNA here is from genome assembly GCA_030143305.2 of Amblyomma americanum. Lineage (NCBI taxonomy): Eukaryota > Metazoa > Arthropoda > Arachnida > Ixodida > Ixodidae > Amblyomma > Amblyomma americanum. The sequence continues at coordinate 3,060 of JARKHS020011478.1, read as the reverse complement.
CTTAGTCGTCGCCGCGCGGCCCCTCCACCGTCAAAGGCGAGCGTGACGTCACGCGGATGAGCAGTTGTGCGCATGCGCCGATACCATGGTAACCAGAGAGACCCCCACAGCTGCGCCGCATTCCTCGTCGCCGCCTCGCCGCACGCCGCTCTATCACCCGAACACCGCGTCGCATGCGCAGGATTGCGTATAAAAGGCGGATATGTATAGTGGGCGTCTGTATCACAACGTTTGACATGCATGCAGAGGAGAGTCCAGCCGCTGCTAAACGGCGCTATAGACAAGAGAAGATTAACTTTTCCGGTTCTGAGGTTGTCGCCTGGCAGTTGGCTTGAACTGAATAAAAAAGCTGGATGCTGTGCGTACGTGAAACAAGGTATCACCGCTCTCAGACATCTCCCTTCGATCATGCCAAATAATAGTGAAGCCTTCTGTTTTCGGCTTCTGGAAAGTGGCATTATGAACCAAGGAGTCTACGTGGCACCGGAAACATCTGTAAAGCAGACGATTGATGTGTTTGCCACGTGTATACCAGCATACGGCACGGTTTCACAGTTGTGTGCGACAATTTTGGGTGATTTCAACATGAAGCAGGACTCTCTTAGTGTATGAAAGAAAAGTTTGACTTTAGCTTCGAACCCTCACGTCCAGACTACACAATGGGAAACTACTACAGTGCTTGTATACTAAAGAGGTTCTACTAAATCATAAATACTGTAAGGTAATATTGAGACGGCTGCATGCTACTTCACAGATCATCTGGCAGTCATCAGCTCTGTCATACAGAATGAATAAAAGATGTGTATACCCAATGTCTCTCATCGCTAAACATAATGACCACAACAAGCTCAGCCAGGGAAACGTGCCTCTCGGTACGTATATCCTGGCTTAGCCGAGCTAAGCCACTGCCAATTTTTCTTTTGATTTCGCATTCGCGAATCATTCTTTAATTCTTCAATCTTTCTTTGTTGCAGCTACGGAAGTAATATACAACGCTGATGGCAATGACAGGCGTTGTTTGCTTGAGAGAAAGGCTTTAATATACAATTTGCTTTGAGACCGTCTCAAAGCTTATCAAAGAGAGGAAATAATATCTGAACTATACAAGCAGACCATCATTGATTTCTGATCATAACTGATCTGAATAAATCAATTATGTTTCCTCTTCGTATGACGCCCACGTACTTCTTTTAGTTCGGCTCTTCTCCCAGCATAACCTATACCACTTTATTATAGCATGAATTGAACTGATACCTGTTTTACTGAATTCAACATCCCAGCAACGCTGACAACAACTGACAACAACTTTTCGTCATGTAAAATTGACGAAGAGCTTTACAAAACTACTGTGAAATAACAGGAAGGACCTCGTGAGGTTTGGCGCACGAGGACACCATTCAGCGCCATTACCGGGATTTGATGGAGCACAGAAGTTTTCATAGAAAGAAATTTTCAAGACCGGGATTCAAGAACCATAATTACTTCTGCGTTACCTCGCAAGTCGGCCAGATAAAATATTCCTTAAGATGCGGCACGAATGTCGACTAGTGATTCATACCTCTCATTAACCTGCTCTACCCGACTGCGCAAATATATTTTATCCTTTTAACCTGCCTCCCGCGAACTTTTGTCCATGACTACATAACTTTGTGCAGTCAACCGGATGCCGCCGTTAGAAGAAAGCACTTGCTATCTTTTGACGCGAGCGCTGTGTGCGACTAAAACACACACAAGGCCAGCAGAACTAACTCAGTTCCCCTTAATCCGGCACCAATTTGAGAGCTCCATCACCTTACTACCAAGTTGGGCCTGCAGAAGCTCCTCAGTCACCGGCAGCAAGGCTATCTTTCTACCCTGAGACGCTCGATTAATGGACCCCGCCGACGCGGTAAAGCGGCTTTGTAACGACGCGTCGGCAAGCGCCACGATGACAAATGGTTGCCGCTCGGATGCGAGAGTCACGCTCTGACAAGCCTCGTTCCGTTCATTATCTCCTTTGAACGCTTCTGAGCTGCTTCACGCTCTCCAGTCCCCTAACGTCGTCGATAGAGGGCATAAGCAACCGTTAGGCAGCGTCCTTTGCGCAATGGCCGGGCTTCATAAGCGTTAAGCGTTATCCGGACAGGCTGCCCCGGCTGCAATACATCCAGCTAGTTCGATAGTCTGAAAGCCTGGGATCTAGTATTTGACCGCCTAGTGCCTGTCCTGGTGGCAGTGCCTGAGTCATCGGATCCTTTTTTTTTTTGGTTTCCAATATTTTCGTTTTCTGGTTTTGTCCCCAGTGGAACTGGGTGAGCAGAATTATTGTGCATTTAAAATCATTCTATTGTGTTTATTTTTAATATCATCCACTTTGGTTTCGTCTCTATTGTCTACTTTTCGAGCTAAATGTTTTGTTCTCGTTCTAATGTTATTTACTAGTGTGCCACAAATAGCAAAATGATGCAATATAAAATGAATTATTCGAATGACACGTGCGCAGCATGCTCCCACTGACCAAGCGCTTAAAAGCTTAAAAATTTAAGCTTTTTTCAACTGTTCTTAAGCATGCTGCTTTAGTACGACAAATAAGCATTCATTCCAGGTTCCACACTGGCCTAAATGTTTTATTTACATCGTGGATGTCGCCCTGGTGTTCGCGCTACTTAGAACCACAGTTAAATTTGGTTCAGTGAATCAGGCATTGCTGAGAATTAAGCATCAGGGGCTCCTTATGCGGTGCTGCTGAATCCTATAAACGAACTCATCCAAAGCGGCTGAGCTGCAGCACCTGAGCTACGAGTAAGCGAGCGGAAAGGGGAGAGACCTTGCTTCTAGCCCCTAATGGAACGGACTCTTGGAGCAAATATTTGCCTCTGCGACAGTGCACTATGCCCTCTAAATATGCCGTGTAATTAATTAAACTGCTCACCTAATTGCCAGCCGATGCTCTGTACGTGGTTGACGGTGGAAGATCTCTGGTCACAGGGCTCATCTAACCAGGGCCGTGACGTTGTCCATGGGTAGCCCCTAGGCGTCGCACCACGATCTTCAGCGGCGCCGATTGCGATACGAAGCCGA